>JAQFVV010000884.1:0-62500 GCA_028023455.1 Epiperipatus broadwayi | reverse complement strand
CCTACCTACCTACCTACCTACCTACCTATCTATCTATCTATCTATCTATCTATCTATCTATCTATCTATCTATCTATCTATCTATCTATCTATCTATCTATCTATCTATCTATCTATCTATCTATCTATCTATCTATCTATCTATCTATCTATCTATCTATCTATCTATCTATCTATCTGTGTGTCTGTCTGTCTGTCTATCTACCTATCTACCTACATACCTAACCTACCTATCTATCTATCTATTTTTTAGATATCTGTAATCTATACAATTACCTATCTGCTTGTCTAATTACATATCTATGTATCTAACTACTTACTAATTTAAATACCTAGTTTTGCTTTAGATATTTTTTATCTACTTATTCCTTCCTCACATATTGTTCACATATTTCTATGTCTATTTGCCACCTATTTGTGATTATAAATGAAAACAAATAAAGTTTACTTAATGCAAATAAAATTTAAGTGTATCCTATTTTGGTTACTGATACATATCTGATGAAAAAGTGTCCTTTGAAGGGGATTTTGTGAGAATTATATAACTGCATTATACGATATAATGTTAATTGTGTAAGATTAAGAGATATTTCCATGCAAAAATTTTTTTTTATCATTGATTTCTTCTTTTTCTCTCTTCTTTTTATAATAAATTATCTTTATATCATTCAATTGTGTAAAATCCCCATTATCAAAAATTGCTCTCTGTTTTATCATCATCATCATTATTTTCAAACATTATCCAAATTTAATCCAGTTTTTCTGAACTACAGTCTCTTTATTCATGATACCCCAGTACACTTGCTTATTTCGTCCATCAACCTTACATGTGGTATCTTTATATCTCTTTTACAGTATCTTGAAATCCAGTTTATGATTTTAATTGTCCATCTATTATATCATGTCATCTAGCAATATTTCCAACCCAACTTCACTTCAGTCTCTTAATGCTTTCAATTATTTCAGTAATACCTTTGCATTCTCTGACCTATCTATTTTGATTCAGTCCTTCTTGTTTCTCATAATATACATGTCCCCATACTTCATTAAATGGTCTAGAGTTACTGTATTCTCTTCTGTTAAATGTCTAAGTCTCAGATCCGTAAGTAAGAACTGGTAGAACATATTTAGTATAAAGCTTCCTTTATAAAACTTAGACATATTTTCTTTTAATATCAAGCTATTTCTACCAAAAGCACTCCAACCAAGTTTAATTGTATGATAATTTTATCCATTATGTTTCCATCTGTATTAATAATGCAAAGGTATTTGTAGTTATTAATTCCTTCTATCTCACCATTATTGATCTGATTTTGTGTTTTTTTTGAAAAATCCATTGAACATTACTTTAAGGTTTTAGTATTTACCTTCAGCACTACTTATCTGCAAAGCATAGATGACTTTAATAATTTCCATTTACTTTTAGTCTTCATCTTCTCATTTTAATCTGTAAACTAATAAATGGAAAAAAAACCCTTTGTATACTTATTGAAAAACTACTATAAAATGTTTTGGAGTTAGGGAGTCATCCTGTCACACACCCTTCTCATTGTTAATCTTCCTAGTATTATTATGTAATCTAATCACCGCTGTTGCTTTTTAAAAATATTTTTGTGACAATATCTTCAGTTTATATTGACAATCCAATACTTTAATCACAGTAAAAATGCTTATAAAATCAAATGCATTTTTATAATCTACAAATACAAAGCATAATGACAACTCATTACTTCATCCCCTATACTAAACCACTTTTAAATTTATCTTGTTCCTTTGGTTGATTAAAGTCCAAATTTCGATATAGACCAGTTGTAATTATATTCATAAAATTTTTGCATAGAACTGACAAAAGACTAATAAGTAATTTTAATATTTTTACCACCTTTTTTTAAATATTTATATTTGTATACCTGGGTCTCATTTTATGTGGTAGATAGGTTCCTCAGAAAATGTGCACAAAAGAAATGGCACAAAAATAAATGTAACTTACCTTGAAAAATGGGGCATAGGTTCTGTAATTTTCAGAAATCAGCATAAAAGCAAAGCAACAAGGAAAAATTACTTTAACATTTGCATTAAAAAAATAAGGAAATAAAGTATGACTAATAAACAATTTCAATTATTTGAAAAAAATTAATACAAGACAAACTTTTTTTACTTTTTTTATTAACTACAGTATTTAATTTTACATTTTTTCATACATATTTTAATCATTACTGCTATTTGACAATATGCCTTCATTTGTAAACTGGTAAGAAATCAGATTTATTACAAGAGGAAGTATAACTAGTGCCACTTTCAGTCTTGTGCTGTGTTAATGGTTTTCTGTTTCTATATTTAAAAAAATGAGATCGCAATCAAAACAAAAGATTATACCTTATCGTTAGAAAGATTATTTTCAGTTTACAAAATTAATAAAATCTTTGGTATTATTTATTTTAAAAATCTAAAAAATATGTATTTCTGTTAATATCTAACAAAATACGTTTTAAAAGTTTAAAATTTTTGAATATTTATTGTGATATTTTTATACATACATATAAATCTATTATTATTTACTCATTAGTATAAGTAGGTTATTTACATAGAAGGTAAGATTCTAAATACAGTTGCAAACCATATTCACATTAGCTGCTAACATAACGTTATATTTTTGAAAGAAAAAAGGATTTCAAATCAAAATAAGTTATTAATAATTTAAATTTCTTGATATCTAACAAATACAGTGAAATATGAAAAATATTAAGAAGAAACATGAATCACATAACTTCACAATTGCATTTAAATAATCTGCATAAAGCGAGACCCAGATTCATCACATTTTTCCAATTGTCCGATATATCTTTATCATTTAGATAGTTGGTTTATAACTTTTCTAACATTCTATTTATTTCTCAATTCATCTACTTCTTTTAAGATATTGATTATAATTCCATCATTATCTGGAGCTTTTCTCTTCTTCATAGCTTTGATTGCATAAATTACTTCTTCATTTAAAATCCTGGTCAATTCAAATGATATAGTAGGTCTATTTTTATTGTCCTTTACTGCTATGTAATTCTTAATAGAATTCTTCTGAACATTATTTCATGATGTCATCTCTCAATTTCATAATAGTTTCATCTTTTCTTCTTATTATAAGATTCCTACCAATACCAATATGTTGTTTTAACATTTGAAACGTTTGCTTTTTTTTATAACTTTCATAGCTAACTCACAATAATATTTCTTGTATTTTTATTAACTCTTTTTTGTATCATTTTACAAAATTCTGGATATTAAATCCGTTTTAATGTATCACCTTTATATATTTTTATATTCCTTCTTTTCTTCATAAATTGTCTTGTCTCAGTAGGAATTTAACTTCTCAATTGCTGCTTTTTTGTGCCAGATATCTTTGTTGTAGTTTTAAATAATGTATCAGTTATCTTATTATTAATTTTGTTTAAATCTAAACCATCCCAAAATCTGTAATATTTTCAAATGATTTGCAAGTTCCAATTTGAATTCATTGGAATGTTTTTAAAATTAGAAGTATCAACTCTGAATACTATTTTTTTAATATTTTTTCTTTTTCCAGTTTTTCATTAATACATATCTTACATCTCACTAATCAGTGATCACTTGGCTGTGTTGAATTTATTTAAAAGATTACAATACTTGAAATAAATATTTTCTGTTAGTCAAAATATAATCCAATTCTGCTATACCTTCATTTGGATGCTTCGATGTCCATTTCTGTTTAACATTTTTCTTAAAGAAAAAATCATAATAGAAAGTTATTTTTCTGCAAATTCCACAAGTTTATGTTCTTTCATTTTTATCACCATAAATGAATTTATCTACAGAACTTTCAACTTCCAATTGCTTACCATTTCTTGCTCTAAAGTTTTCCATGTTTGATTTGATGAAAGGCCTTTTGTACATCCATATAAAAATCCCCTACTTCTTTTTTTACTATGAGAAGGTGTTGGGACATAAACCTGAATTATTCATATTTGGTATCTGCTATTCAGTTGAATAACTCATCTTACTGCTGTATCTGACACAACCAATCTCCACAATTTATAATGAGTCATATTCCACATGCACTTCCAAAATTTGTGCCTTTGTAGTACAGTACATGTCCAAGTTTTAAATCAATTGCTTTCACCTCCTTATTTAACTTCAGATAGCGCAATAATGGCCCATTTAATATTATATAGTTCTTCCAATTCTTGCAATCTTCCTTTTTTGAAGGTGATGTAAGTACTTCAATAAAAGGTCAGCATCAAATGACAGCCTGAGTCTAAAATCTGGAGATTCTTACCACATTCTACTTTTACTTGCCAACTGCTAACCTGGCTGTGGACTTTACAGCATCCTGGAATAATGGCCATAATTTATGTTTGTCTAACGTAAATATCTGTTTAAGATAAAGCTTATTCACACACATACTTTCATTCTGCTTTCATAAAAATTCAACTAATATTTCAATTAAGAGCTATCAGGCAACTAAAAAGAAAGACCGTAAAGTTTCTTGATTTTAAACTCATACATAAAAAGCCAATAAACTCATCACACAGATGAGTGCAGGTTTGTAAGCAGCCCATCCATGTTCCTATGCTATATAATAATCATAGAATAATAACAGTTACAATGACATGAGTGTAGGGAGTGAACCTTAAGAATTTTCCATACTCATTCCCTTTAACACCTTAATAAGAAATCATAAAAGTCTTTTTCCAGTTAAGTCCTTTCTGAAGCCTGGCTCAGCTTTATAAATTGTGTATTTATGTGAACTACCTTTTTATTTTCTATTTAGATAATTCATCATTTCTGATATATATATATATATATATATATATATATATATATATATTGTAACGGTCAGAATCATCTATCTCGCTAACACACTGCAGAATTCAAACCCCAAACACGAAACTGAACACTCTAGGAGGGTTGCCTTCTAGATATACTAAGTTCGAATCTAAAGTCTAAATTTCACAGCACCACCTACATGATAACACTTCTGATGCTACTAATAATATATCCCTTTACTGGTGCCTGGTGGTCAGGGAGAAACAAAGAGACTCTATACTAAGATAAGTTTGGGTTGCTAATTTACATCTATGGATTGTACAAAAGAAATGTATAAAATAGATAGATAGATAGACCAAGACAGTGATTGGGATCAATAAAATAAAAGATCAAAATTAGTTTTAAAAGATTTAAAAGATTTATTTAGATAGAAATATATATACATAATGCCACTGTTTGCTTATATGAGACAGGGATGCTTACTAAATAACTGTTAGCTTTACATTCCATAAAATTACATAAAAGGTTAAGAAAATATATTCTCTCCCTCGGGCCAATATAGTATTATGATAATGTTCCTAAAAGAGATGGGAACATGTGCAAGGTGCTTTGAGTAACTTTGAAGTTTAATAAAACATTTTAATATTAAGGTTTATAGAATATTGCTTGATTTCGAGAATAGCATGGACCAAAGCTTACTAATCAATAAAGTAGGGATGTGATCAAGGCATTTATTTATAATTATAATTAAATTTATATTGGGAGGTCAGTATTGCTAATAATGAATTTATTAAAGGATGGAGGGTGTGATATATGGAAATCACGGATGCTTTGTAAAATAATGGTAAATATTTGAAATGACTACAGAGGGCATCTCACAGCTGACCCATAGGAATGTGTTGTCACGGACAGCAAAAACTTAGTGACTGGGTGATGACTGTGTCTAATTCCCAGGTGTGATATTTGAGGACACACTCTGCCTGGGAACCGCAGGAAGCGAAAAGGAAACAGACTTGGCTGTTTAAAATCTCTGGAGAACACAAAGTGATCTCAACAAACAATTCATTTACCAGCAATACTAGACTAATGTATATAAAACATACAAAATGGATTCACTTAGATTGAAAAATGCCCAATCAATTCCCCAGAAATTTATTGAAAAGGGTCTGCCCATTCTCAACATCAATTTGAACTATGAAATTAAAACAAAATATTTTAAAATAGGAAAATGCATGCTTGTGGGTTTGAAGAGAAAGCTTAGATTTATTTACACAATCATGCATTTGGGACACATTTAATCATTGACTTTGCACATACTCTCATAATAGGTTAAAATCGATAAAATGTAGATTTTAAATTGTTTAATTATTATACATATTAAAGAGGGTTAGAATAGCCCTCAAATGAGTGACTCACAAGGTAATAAAATGGGAACTATTATAAATTTAAGATGCCTTAATATCGGTGTCTTGCTTTCAACAAGGGAATAACTCACTCGGTCAAAGACTATTCTGACACACTGTCATAATAAAATAAAATAAAGATAAAAATAGAAAATATTAACCCAAGGATACAGAGCAAAATTATTAATAATTAGAACATTTTAAAGGAATATATAATAAAGTCAAGTAAAATGGAAAAACAATTTAAATTAGCTATAGCATGTTAGATTTAGGAATCACAAGAGCTCTTGGGTTAATGTGGGTTTACCTCTGGAGAAGCATTTGCAGGTAGATTGATGGTCGGCAGGTTTTATACGATTCAGCAGCAAAATCTGGTATTCATATTTCGGCAGCAGTTTCATGGTTCCTTATGTGACAGCTTTCGATGGTATAGAGCAGTGGCTGGCCATTCCTGAGGGGAAAATAGCCTTCTTGTCGGCTCTACTCCATCATTTCAAGGTTAGCAATTTTGAAGGTTGTGTGGTTCATAGGTGAGACTGTAGACACAGTAAATTGATTTGAAGATGAAAACTCAGCTTCAAATTTCAGTTTGCAGGCATGTATTTAGAAAATCTCAGGACAATATATTTTAGAAATCTTGCTAGAATAATTGTAGAATGATATTAGAATCACTAGAAAATTGGCTGGAATATTACTAGAAACATTTGCTGAAATATCACTAGAATGCAGAACAAAATAAAACCCTCCTTTTTATAGTCAAATTGCACAATACAACTGCCCTGGAGCATTACAAAAATATTTCAGACTTTGCTTACTTATAAGCTGTAACCAATCCTATCCGAATGTCTAAAGGAATTCAACAAAATTTTAATTAATTTCTATTGTTAATTTCCTTGTCGACATTCGAATTACAAATTTGATTTAATTAAAATAACTTTTACTAATTGAAAAAAAAAACCTTAAGTGGATATCTGCTGTATATTTTAGATAAGCTTCTATAACATTAAATAATTAAAACTATTGTTCCTACCAGACCTCATTTATTTTAACAGAAATATATGGCAAGACTTTTATTAAATCTAAAAGAAAAATATTTTACTTTTTAATTTTCAATATTTGAATCTATTTACTAAACGAATATGAATTTTATTTTAAATCAAAATATATTACGACTGTAATATATTTTTGTAAACAGATTCAAACAAAATAATTTTAAATGACAATTTATAATCTTAACATAAGTTTTAAAATACATATCACAGTGTGTGTGCAATTACTACCTATATAACCTACTTTTAAATAAATCTAAATTATTGAACATACACATAATCCATAATATTTTATTTATTTGGGCATGAGGTATACTTATATATAACACAAGCATTGTACTCGTGGTTTAAAATTGAGTGGGATTTTCGGTATATAAGCGCATTGCAGACACACTACGATACATTGGGGTTCAAACTAAGGTATGAGGGTAGGAAAGAGGTGAGAAAAGGTGAAACAAAGATCTGCAAAGCAGATCTTACTGTTTCAATATATATATATATATATATATATATATATATATATAGACCATTGTTATACATACAAAACTAAAACCACAGACAATGTGCATTGACGTGCAACAATCAATCAGAGGGCTTCTGGTGAATAAAAGAAAACAATAGCAAACCTGCTAAATCTACTACTAATCAAAAAGAATCTTACACAGGTTTGCTATTGTTTTCATTCAATCTGTAGAACTGGTCCGATTGGTTGCTGCCAATGGTGATCCTATTTACTAATTAATCTACATCTATATTAATAATTAAAAACATATTAAAGACCTATGGGTATGACAATAATATTGACATCATCAAGGCATTTGAGCATTTCATCCATGGATTTTCAATAATATGGGTGGCTGAAGAGTTGGAGAGTGGAGAATATTGAAGCTTGCCCATTAAAGTTTGAAAAGTTGTTATGTTAACTTAATATAAATTGAGCAGTGATGGTATAAATGTGTGGGAGATAATCTGGACCATCTGATTAGTGCTGGTTCAGCTCAAAATAGGTATATCGGAGATCATTTGTCTTTTTCACATGTATGTGGTCATGTGTATCAGTTATATAAGATGGATTTGATAGCTGTGGAAAGTTTGAAAGTTCAAGTCCTTATATTTTCATTAAGTTTAGTATAGATAATAAACATATATTTAAATATTACATATTCAGTCTGTATTCTACCTATCCCTCTTCTGTATAATTAAATGGACATAATAAGTGAGAGATCATATAGAATTAAGATCAATATGGGTATGATAATAATATTGGCATTATCAAGAGCTTTGAGTGTTTCATCCTCAAATTTTCAATGATATGAATGGCTGAAGAGTTGGAGAGTAAAGAAGATTAAAGCTTGTCTATTAAGGTTTGAAGATTTTATATAATAATATAAACTAAGCAATGTTTTCCTGAAGGTTTGTGATGATGGTGTTGTAGCTGTATTTTTATATTGGAGTATTTTCATCATATAATATATGTGTTGAATGTCCTTAGAAAAGTTTAATTTTTATTTAAATATTCCAAATACATTCAACTGTTACTAATATCACAGAAAACAGGTTAGTATATGCACCAACTGTTAGTAATATCACATCAAACAGCATGGCTCAGTTGATTAGAGTGTGACCTTAAAAATTCAATAATCAAGAATCTAAGGGCCCAGGTTTAAATCCATGCTAGTACTATCACTGGTCAGGCCAGCAACACCTGCAGAAGAGGGGAGAAAAATACCTCTCGAAACGTTGTGCATATACAAACCTGTTTGCTGTGATATTACTAACAGTTAGTGCATATACTAACCTGTTTGTTGTGATATTACTAAAAGTTGTTTGCTGTGATATTACTAACAGTTGGTGCATATACTAACCTGTTTGCTGTGATATTACTAACAGTTGAATGTATTTGGAATATTTAAATAAAAATTAAACTTTTCTAAAGACATTCAACACACATATTAGATGATGGAAATAATCCAATATAAAAATAAAACTAAGTAATGATTGTGAATATGAGTGGGAGATGGTGATCTGGACCAACTGATGAATACTGGTTTAGCACAAAATTACATATATTGAAGATCATTGATCTTTTTCACATGTATGTGGTCATATATATCAATTGTATAAGATGGATTTCATAGCTGTGGGGAGTTTGAAAGTCTAAGTTGAAGTTTATATATATATATAGTAGACACTCACGCACTGCAATTAAAATCTTATCAAATCCTTAAATACATTTTAAATATGTATGAGCTTGCACACACACAACTATTCATAATCAATTTAAAATGTGTCCATTTTTAATAATTTTTAAATATAAATATTTTAAAGAGATCTATGTACAAAGCGATGTGCATGCATGTTTAAATAGAAAAGTAAATTATTTCCTGAATGCAATAGGTTATTAAAAAGGTTCATTTAATTTTAGAATCTGCTAATTAAACAATTGTAAAAATTAATGACATGACTGCTATTTATTTCATTTGATACATCTTTCGATAAAATGTCTTTTAAAAGTTACAAATTTATATGGGAATTATCAAAAATAAAAATTCTAACAGTTTCATATTTTATTATTTTTTAACGTAGATTTCTTTTTAATTTGTGTTATATATTTGGTGCCAAAGTGACTAATCAGCCTTATTATATCATATGCCATTCAAAACTTACTTCAGCTGAATCAAAATTGTAAAAAAAAAAATGAATTTCTCTGTAAATGGAGAAATATGTCAGAATTCAATTGACTAAATTATAAGACGTGTATAACATGTATCAGTGAAGAATTCAAATCTGAGCTCTTTATCTGCATGTCATTAAAAAGAAAATTAATAATGCTTTAGAAATTTGCATCATACGATTAAAAAATTTTTGCCTATGTGTTTTGCATTTTTATTCTACTGTTATCTTGAATTTAAACTTAAGTTTTCAACTTACTTATATGGTTTTTCAAGCTATTGTGCATGCGCTTTAATGTATTACAATTTATAAAGCATAGCGCTATAAAAATAAATGCTTATTTATATGGTTTTTTTTAACTTTTACTGCAAAAGATTTATATCTCATCAAACTTATAGTAAAATTAATAATTTATCACAGTGAATAATACAAGAATAGATTGGTAGAAAATGAACAGCTTAACACTTTTGGCAAAATTCTCCCAAAAACAAAAGTTTAATAAATGAAAAACTTGTAAAATTTACTTGTGTCTGTTGTTGACAAGCTTTGTTAAATAGCTGCTTTAAATTAATTGAAAATATACATTCACCTACAATTTTCTTCTTTCAGAGCTTGAAAAAGTGTTCAAAAGTTTGTTCTTACCTTTAAAAAAGACAGATTAAAAGAATATATTTTTAGTTATTAATTTACTTTCATTTATTTCTAAATTAATACACTGTACAGGTTTACACACACCTGCACATATATAATGTAATATATAAGGGATTCAAACTCAGACTTTCACATGATCCTCAGCTCTCTATGCCATCTAATATTGCTGACCTACCTGATCATACTTTTCAACATGTGTATGATCAGGTGAGTCAGCAATATTTGATGGCATAGAGAACTGAGAGTCGTGTGAAAGTCTGAGTTCGAATCCCTTATATATTTCATTGATTTGCTGTATTCTATTGTAATAGTTTGCAACCATTAATAAATTCATGGGCTCTGTATTATAAGAAAATAATTGAAATATATGCATGCTCTCATTTTGTATATAAAGTACCCTTATTTAAAATACCTTTCTAAATTTTTGAGAAACTTAATGACATTCAACATTTCTGTCATACTGGGGGTGGGTGGGGGTAGTTGTAACCCATTAAAAATTTCATTTTCTTACAAAACCTCTGGAGAACTAAGAAACAGTGTCAATATTCATTATGAAATTTATTTCTATACACCATTTTATTTTATTATGAGTTTTTAAAAATAATTTTATATAACATATATACATTTCACTTTCTATTTTTTAATATTAAGTAAATAAAAATGTTCCAGAAGAAGAAAAGATTCCGTGGAAATATAACATTTAAATGTTCTATGATATTATATGCCTTATTTAGATAGTTAGACGTTTTTGTGAACACAACATGTACAAACATTTTAAAGAAATTATTTCTCAAAATATGATCAAAATCTTTAGACCTAGATCAAATGTATAAAATTTTAGATTTTATATACTCCACTTTCCATCTAGAAATATTATAGATGCCAAAACTTT
Organism: Epiperipatus broadwayi; assembly: GCA_028023455.1. Lineage (NCBI taxonomy): Eukaryota > Metazoa > Onychophora > Udeonychophora > Euonychophora > Peripatidae > Epiperipatus > Epiperipatus broadwayi. The sequence goes on along the minus strand of JAQFVV010000884.1, from coordinate 51,032 downwards.
TATTAGCAATGAATTTAAATAATGCTATAATCAATTTCTATCCTTGCTTGCCTTTATTTGAAAATAGTTATTGATTGAATAAAATGCTGTATTTAGTAGTTTTGTAGCAAAAGAGCACCACATTTGAGATAAGAGTGCTTACTTTTAGGTGAGGTTACCTCTTTATATTTTAACATAGTTATTACTTTTTGCTAAAAAAAACAGTCATACTTTCAAGAGTATTTACATATGTCCATGAAAGGACTGATCTTGTAAGATAGCTATCAATTGTTACTGAAATATTTTTTAAATGAAATTACATTGTATGGATGTGAAGCGTGGACACTGAGTAATAAAATTAGGAACATATTGAAGGCATTTGAGATGTGGTTATAGAGAAAAATGGAAAAAGTCATTTTGGATGAATAAAATAACAAATGAAATGAAAACTTATTTTAAGAGTTTTTAGAATTCGCCATAAACTCAAAATTTCAGGTTTTTTCTTGTTTTACAAATTTTACTTAATGGTTATCTCAAATTAAAACTTAAGTTTTCAATTTTGTTTCTGTATTTATTTAATTTTCATTATGCTACTTCCAGTCTCCAAAATTATAGCAGTCATTTCGAACAAACACACAAGACCATCAGAGTACAATAGTTTAAAATGAAGGTTTAATATAATTATTTTATATATTATCAGAACAATACAAAACTAACAACATAATTTATTTATATTACATTACTTACACATTAATCATTTTGCATGAGGCTTATTTAACACATAATATAAACTGAAATGGTTTTAACAAATCCCTAGATATCTTTATTTACCTCCAGCTATGACAGGCTGGATAATAAGGCTTGTCCAGATTCTCAGGTTCCTAGATATTGCTTCTATGTTGATGCTCTTACCTCTGCTCTCATGGACAAATTCCCCATCATTTTTCAGATTTCTGGAGTCATCTTAATCAATCCCAGAAATCCTTAAGTTTCTATTTTTAGACTATCATGCAAAAGATAATTTATAATTACTATACTTTCTTTCATGTTGAACAAATCCACATTAATTGGTTGATAAAAAGTAACTGTATTTAAAATAAATACATATTCTTTTTTTCATTCTTTTTATTTTCATTTAACATTTATCTACCTTAACAGGTATTTCACTAATTTGGACAAAGCACTACTGTTTCTTACTCTGGAGAACACTTTGTTTTCTTTTCAGAGGCCCATAATTATTTTTTTAAATACCTGGGCAGCCATATTCTATTGCAGTGATTATTTTCTGTTCGATATTTGTGGTATCTTTTTACTCTTCTGATACCGTTATTTATATTTGTTCCATTAATTACCATAATTTGGTAATGTAAGTTTGATGTGGTTCCAAGCCTTCATTGGGTATATTGCAATCTGGCATTTTTTTACTTATCTGGTTGCATCCATCCAGCTATTTTGATTATGATTAATATAATGGTGAAAATGGATTCCCAAAGCTGTTGGATCTCCATAATCTAATCTGAAAGTATTTTGATCACTCTTCTTTCAATCCGTAATTTACAAAGATTATTTCAAACACAGAGTCTGTCTTCATCATAAATATTTTTTCTTCTTAACTTTTCTGATGTTTGTTCACTTCTTTTTCTGGAAAAAATCTGGATAACTCTGTTGGTGATTTTTCTCTGTCAATGAGGACATTTTTGATGTAACATTGTGAAGTTTACTATTTCTTGCATATTAGAAGAGTATATTTTGTTTAAAGTTTACTTTTAATGTTGAACAGCATTTTTAGCAATCCTAATTTGGTCAGAATGACATGGCAGATGAGTTACACCTCTATCCCTGTAAGGCTTCAAATTCAGCAGATGTAAATTTGAGGACATTATCTGCCACCACAATTTTTATTGATCAATGACATGTCCATTCATTATTTTGAACTATTGTTTTTGACTAGACTCTGACCATTTTGAAGCAGCATAACCTAAAACTATGTAGATGTGGTCCTTAAGAAACATCTGCATGGTCTATGTACAAGTCTGCTTCATAGTCTATAAGTTTTTGGTCATGGATGGGCACATTTGTCATGTATTGACATGGTTTGTATTTTTTATGTATGTTTCAATTTCTGCATTTATGTTAGACAATGACATGAATCTGTATGTGATGGCTTTCACTCTAACAATGCCCAAATGATGGTAGTGAAGCATTTACAAAACTTCAGCACATCCCTGTGGAGAGAATAGCATTTTTCCCAACTATTATACAGCTCTTGTTAGGGTTATAACAAAGTTCCTAAGTTCCACAATGTCTTATGGAGATTTGTAAGGCATTTGTTGAACTATCCATCCTTAATACAATTGTCTTTCTTGTTGCATTGCCAAATTCATATAATATTAAATCACCTATGCTCTTTATTATTGTTTTACAATGCTTTTATTTCAACCCCAAACTGTCATAGGGGGTTGAAATAAAAGCATTGTAAAACAGTAATAAAGAGCATAGATGATTTAATATTATACTTAATACAATTGAAATCATGCCTAAAGCTAATTGGGATAATTAGTAACCATTAGAAACCACCAGTAAACATATAAACATTCACAATAAGGATAGTAATCAATATCTCTCACTGCTGTCAAGGCAACCTTCTCACTATTAAGGTGAGAAAGTTGTCTTGACTGCAGTGAGAAATATTGATTACTATCCTTATTGTAAATGTTAATGTGGTTACTGGTGGTTTCTAATGGTTAATACAATTGGTAAGTGATTTGTAACCCACATTGACTTTAGTCTAGGAACAATAGTTTTACTGCTGTTGTTGAAATAATTCTGACTATCGTTGATCCACATACTTTACAGATACATCAATATCAGCCTTTTGTATTATATCCATGACATGAGACTATGCACCAGCACATTTTATTGCAATTGATAATAATAGACTGATAAAAAATTACACCAGTGGACCATTCAATAGCTTATATCTGGTGCTGCCTTTTTACTTTGTAAGACACCTAATAAAAGTTGGTGATTGATTATATTAGTCTACCATAATATTGGCATTGACAAAAGATTTGGGCATTCCATCATCAGATATTCAGTGGTATGGATGGCAGAAGAGTTGTAGGATGGAGTTGATTGGAGCCTGTCCATTAAAATTTGAAGATTTGCTATCTTAATATAACCTGAACACTGATTAGATATAAGTGTGAGAGATGATAAGTACTGTTTAGGCAGAAAATACATATGTTGGATCATTTATCTTTTTTACATGTATGTGGTTATAGGTATTGGTTGTAGATGACTGAAGGGAACTTTGAAAGTCTGTCTTCAAATCCCCTATATTGCATATAAATATTAATAAACTTTTTTGACAAGTTATGATTGCTAATGCTTCTCTGGTCAATTGGCTATAATTTATTTCAACCTTTGCCATTGTTCAGACATAAAAGGTATCAGGCATTCTGCTATAGTTCCATAATTTGTCATATACATCATTATGGTTACATCTAAGCTATTATCATAATAATTTTCTAGATGTTAGTAGTAAATTTTATTAAAAGTGTTCTCTGGTATTCTTTCCTAATCCAATGTTGAGTTTTTGAAAGCATGTTGTATAATGGTATAGTTACATGGGCATTACCTTTTAAGTAATTTTCCCCCAAAATTCACTGATCCTATGAAGGCTTGAAATTATTTTAAGTTTTCTGATCTCTATGCATAATCTAGCTTTATTCCTGCATATATATCAACAAGACTCAGAAATGTAATTTCTTTTGTATTCCAACTGTATTATAGTGGTTCAGTTTAGCTCCAAATCATGAAAATCACCCACAAACATATAGTTACTCTGAATCTGTATGGAACAATTCTTCTTATTCATGATAACAGTGGATCTATCTTCACTTAGAATAAGTTCAGAGATGTCATAATTCCAAAAAGAAGTCAAGTAACTTATGAATGGTAACAATCAGCAAGTTTATTGTTTCCTCAAAGACTGATACATGATGGAAGGTGATGATCAAATCTACATTTCCATTACATTTGGGCAAGACTATCACATATAGCACAGGATTTGCTCCTCACATATATTAATTAATCTATTAGGCTTTGCACTGGTAATTACAAAAGTGGCCCATTCTGGATTTTCAACAGGCTTTAAGTCACACTTTTTTACTGAAATCTTTAAGGCTTCTTCAACTTTACTTTCTGAGCAAATGGTATTTTCTTCCATTTACAATGTATAGATTTTATACCTTTCTGAAGCTATATGCCAACAGGTGCTGCATTTAACATTCCTTGGTTAGATCCACCATTCTCCATCTAATATGAGCTATAGATTCCCTTTTACAATAAACTAGTTTAACTTTTTTTCTAATGTCCATTCACTTCAACCATTGTTTTAGCTATCCCCATAATGTTGGTGGCATTTTGATTTGTCATTAGTATTTATTTTTACTAATTTAAGGCAGTCTTTCATTGCTTCACTTATTCTAATTTATTACTTTTTGTATTTGAAAGGTATCATTCCACTGTTAAGTTCTATTGTAAGCAAGAAATATAAATAAGTGGAGATGCCCATGGAACCTCACTCAAATTAACTTATAACTTAAATTACAAAGCAGAGTTACAAAGTTAGTAAAATGCGTAGTAATTAATGCTGCCTTTGTAAATTAGATTATATGCCCATTTCAATGAGGCCACACAAACATATCTGCTAAATTGGATTTCATTCTCAGAAGTGCTAAGTGGTATAGTATTGCCATTATAATGAAAACAGTTTATCCATCTTTTTTTTTTTTAATAAAATTTTACTCTATTGAATCAAAAGTTTTAAAGAAAATTTGTTTTTATCAAGAAATAGAAAATGACATTTATTTCTAAGTGGCAAGTAAAAAACCATGCAATTCATAAAAAGTATTTCTGGGTATGATTCGTAAACATACACACAGACACACATACATGAATATATGTATATATAAAAGGAGGGTAAAGAGCAAATATTTTTTTATTTTGTAGAATAAGCTTGTAAATGAAAAAAACAAATAATAATAATAATAAGAAGAAAAAAACAAATAATAATAATAAGAAAAAAATAAGAATAAGAAGGAAGAAGAAAAAGGAGGAGGCGAAGAAGAAGAAAAAAAGAACAACAACAAGAAGAAAAAGAACAAGAAAAAGATGAAGGAAAAAAAAGAAAAAGAAGAAGAGAAAGAAGAAGAAGATGACGAATTGTTGTTGTTATTGTTTTATATCTAAAGTCATTTGTAAAAGTTGGGTGGAAAACAAGTCGTGATAAAATATTTATTTGGGGTTAACTATCTATCTAGATGATTTAACATTAATAGGTACTATACAATCTCTTGTTTAGCTTTGCTCGTTCAATTAATTGATATATAGTTGATAGTGAATTGTTAGTGCAGTTTTTTAAAGAATTATTCCCCTAACTTTTTATTTATAAGTTGTAAAAATTCAAAGTTTCACTTTCATGAGTTCTAATTATTATTTTTTGCTTGAAATTTAAGTTAATCACCACTTGAATTTATATATTGGTCTCTATTTATATTTAAATGTTTGATTTGATTTTTATCTTCAGGACAATCCGGAAAAGTTATTAGTTAAAAGGGAAGCATATCACGGTGAGATTTTTTAAATTTTATTTGCTTTGATATAATAGCTAAAAATTTATTTTGCGAGTTTTATAAAACAATAATTTAGCTAGAGGATGTAATTTCTGTTCTATTCTCTATTATTAATATGTATATTGAAATAATAATGTATATGGAAATAATTATGTTTTACTCTTATTTAGATGCAAGATTTGTCATTTTTAAATATATATTTGGGCCTGCTCAAATATACAATATAAAACGAGATTTTACATTCACATAGCAATTTAGTAAACACCGGAGTGCTAAAAGTTATTTAAAACATTTGGTTAATTAGTCAATAAACTGGAATTTGCGCACACACACATACCCTATATATGTAGTTATTTCCATTTTTGATTTATAAGAGTTACAGTAATACAGATAAATTTTGATTTACAAGTGATAAACTTATTTCACCCACAACTTTGGCATATATTCTAGATAAATACAATAATTATTATCATTAATCATGTATTAAACTACAAATCATCACTTATATGGTAATCATTTATTGGTGGCCAACTTTTGTGTTCATAAGATCTACTTTTTATTTTTAAAATGTATTGTGATCGACTTGTTGTCATAGGCGTAGTCTAAGTGGAGGGAGGTGTGAAATACATATCATTTTTATATATCTACCTAGTAAAAAATAATTATTTAACGGACCAAAATCTCATGTCCGGGGGGGGGGGGGATTAAAACAACATGAGTAATTATTAATAATATTTATTAATTCAAATTAGCTATATTAAATTAAGATTAAAATATTATTTTCAATAATGATACAGCTTAGTGGACTTTATGTATCTAGAATTGAAAAAAAAATTAGAACAAAGACAAAAGTAACAAAAAACTTGAAAATCTTGGCTTAATTTATTTCATTCGTTACCCGACAGCTCTTGCCAGATTGACCTCGCGATCGACCAAAAATGGTTTTGTGATCACTATCTACTTGTTGGACACCTCTTTTATAGAACATCTTTAGTCATAACATAAACTTTAAACCTTAGTTGGAAATGAATATATTTGTTTTCTAATTAAACATATATTTATTGGAGAAGTTAAACTTCGTTTCTCTTATCCCATGTATAATAGTTTTTATAGATGCACTTAATAACCTCCACACCACCAAACATTTTTTTTAAACATATGAATAAAAATATCTTTAAAAGACAAATTTACTCCAACAAGTTTTTTCTCCTGAATACAACATTAACAAGTTGGCTCAAGTCATTATATCTCACATATATCTCCATTATATCTTCAGTAATTATTATTAATAAATTATTACATTTTGATTTACAAATGTCAAACTTTCTCCACCCACAACTTTGCTACCATAAATTTTTATATACTTTTAAAAAAATGTTTAGTTGTGTGGAGGTTATTAAGTACATCTATAAAACTTATTATGCATGGGAAAAGAAAAAAAAATTATAATGTACGGTGTGATTGTTTACCAAACAGATATATTCATTTTTGACTAAGGTTTAAAGTTTCTATCTGGGCTAAAAATAATTTTTAATTGAATAAATGATTAGTAATAATCGTTATTGTATTTGTGTAGAGTGGATCATGTAATATTGTGAGTGGAGTAAGTTTGAGGCTTGAAAATTAAAATATTACAATTTACTATTGATAAACGGATATAACTGTGAGAAATGGCGATAAGAGGCAACTGATGAGTTCTGCTTCAATACAAAGTGTGTCTTCAGAGTCAGTTGTCTTTTAAAGGTGTCTTTATTCATATGTTTTAAAAAGATGTTTAAAGGTATGGGGGTTATTAAGTACTTTTGTAAAAAAAATCTAATACAGGTACTGTTACCGAAACACAAGATTTGCGTTTACTGATTCAATTTTTAATTAGTTTTTTTGTTTTGTTACATGTTGGCTTAGCTCTGATTAAAAACAATACACGAAAAATTAGTCAATGTTTAACATTTACATTTATAGAATAAAATAACCAAGTAGAGGATGAAGTTAACTACAAATCCTTTTTACATCACTCTTAGATCAATGGTAATCATATCTATAAGTCTTATACTACATGCACACACAAATCACACAGACAGACTAACGCATATATATATAATGATAACAATTATTATATAAATATTAGTACACATAATAATAAAAAATATATATAAATATTTTTTTTAAAAAAACTTATTTTTTTTTTCATTTTATATATTCGAAAGAAAATCCACCAGACTTTTATGTCAGGTGACAGATTTATCTCAACGAGATTTTCTTCTAAACTCACATTGTACAAATCTCCCTGCATCGGTTGCTGATAATTTAATAAATCTGATTAATCTATCAGAAAACATAATCAAAAATTATATTTTTAATGTCAACATTTTTTTATAAGTATCTCATATAATTCAGCTTCTTATCCATTTTTATAAATCTTTTTTTTTTTTTAAAATATATTAGTCATATTTTTCAATTCATAGCAAAAGGCTAAAAATTTGTGATGATTGGTAAATCTTTAAAAATCTTTAAATCACATAATATAAATATAAGTAGTTTAACTTTAAAAGTAAGATTAAAAGTTTAACTTTAGTAAGAAATATTAAAATTTACTTTTATATTTGGTTTAAATATTAATAGAAAGGATTAAGTGCATATATATATATATAATAATAAATAATATTTTAATAATGAATAAATATAACGTCATGTGAAATTTACCAAATGTATTTTAAATAATAATTGAACTGCCTTCTAACTGTTAAGTTCGATAACTTTTAAATAAGAGAGTGAACCACATCTTTATGTATTTTAGACCTTTTTATGTACAATTATATATATAAAAGACATATTTTGCGGGTTCATCCGTGTTAAAATATTTTAAATATTGATATACGGACATTTCGACTTGATCACACAATTCATCTGCTGGGAGATAAAAGGTAGAAAGACGGTTGCAGAGGCGCTACAATCACTGATTTGAAAAAAAAACCGTAAAATTCCACTAATAGCAAAAATGTTAAATTAAGAATGTTTTTTTAAAAAAATCTTTCCAAATAGGAGGAAGTTTGCATGTATCATCTCGCTTATTGATAAAATCTAGCCTTTTAAGTATCTCAATGGCTTCTCTAATTTTGCACTGGTATATATATATGTATATGTATTACTCCGTCGAATCTTGATATATCATAACAAGAAAAAATGAATACAAACAATTCTAGTTGTATAAAAATGAACTCAAATCTTTGCACGTTTTAATACATTGCATTTTGCCTGATCGTGAACCAATGAGAGAAATTTCTACGACCTAATTTGGTGCCAAGTTTATCTGTATATGATAAACCATGCTACAATAATTTCTGTATTCACCTGCTATGTGTGTATTCTAGGTTCTAAAATAACACTAGGGTGGACTTTGAATTTCTTTCAAATTGGTAAGAAGTTTGGAATTTTTTTTCACGTAGATGATTAACTCAAATAATTACACATTACTAATAAGTAAATTAATTTGCAGGTTAGTTTGATATGTGCTGACTTAACTAAGTGTTAAAGGAGTCAAATTTTTAGGATCTGTAAATCCATAGATAACCCTATTTTTTTTAAAAAAAACAACATCCCCTTTAAAAAAACTTTTTAAACCCCCCAACACACGTCACCCCAAAAAAAAATAAAAGCACCAAAAAAAAAATTTACGGCCCAGTATCCAGCGCCGCGCTTATTCTAGGTTATATAATAAATTAAAGGCAAAAATAATTCTGATTCATCCTTATTGATAAAATTCAATACAATTTTTATTGATAAACATATTGCTGATTATATAAAGGTACATAACAATAGAGTTAGAAATAAATATCTTAGTTCTGCCTTTTATATCCTAAAAGATACAGGGTACATTATTAATTTTGATGAATCTAAAGTCATCTTCTTTGAGAGAAATAAAATTAAAAAAATTAAAGAATCTTTATTATTAAAAATTTATGATTCTGAAGTAGGTAATTTAATTAAAAGTTCTTTTAATATTAAGGATTGATGTGAAGTAAATGGATTTGTGGGTAATGTTTAATGTAAATATGGTATTGTTTTGTAGTTCTTTTCACTTGAGAACTCTGCTTGTAGCAGTGAAACCATCAGTTGTGTTTTGATTTTATTTTCTTGGCTAGTCTGGTTGAGTTTTGGATTTGGCGTCATATAAGAAATATGCATTATTAGAAGAATGATAAAAATTTGTGGAGGTTCTTCATTTTTGATTTTGATATATTCTCACTGTTAATTTGAAGTAATTTTATTTTTTTCTAGATGAAGAAAAATATTTCTCTGTAGAGAATATATCTGATACTTGAGAGCTTCTATAAATCAAACACCATATAATTGTTTTTCATTTTGAGAGAATAAGACCCTTCCCTGTGGACTTCTACTGCAGCTATCTTCCAATAATACTATTGTAGCTCAGGTTACTAATTTTAGTGTGTAATTTTATAGTTTGATGTCTTTAATTAAAAATTCTTCAAGATTGCCATTATTGTCATTGAAAAGATAAAATGAAAAACTTAGTTATTTAAAATGATTAATTTGCAAAATAATAAAATATTATGTTAACTAAAAAAGTGTTACTATTTTTAAATCTGTGTCCATATACCTACATTAAAGACTTGTTTATAAAAATGAATTAAATATATGTCTATGTAATATGTATCTCTATATACTTGAATTAATTATGTGCTTTATATATGAATAGATTATGCTTCTATATACCTGACTTAAATATATGTTTATATAATATGTGTTTACATATCTGTATTAAATATGTGCTTATATATGAATTAAATATACGTCTACATATCTGGATAGCTTAAACCCATGTTTATATAAATGAATTAAATATATGTCTATAAAATCTGCATCCAGATACCTGAATTTAAAATGCTTCTACTAAAAATGTATTTATATATGAGAATGAAATTTGCATCCATATATCTGAATTAAAGATATGCTTATATACATGGAATAAGTCTGTGTGGGTACATAGGAACTAAATAAATGAATATATTTGAATTGAAATATTTGTTCCTGAATGAGTAAATAAAAGAAATTAATCATTAATCCAGATATAAACCAAACTTACCTAAGAATATTCTACAAGGAGGATTAATAGACTGTCTACAAAATTATTTACATGAGCATATGAGACGAATGGCGACTCACAAAGAGAGAATTTAACTTAAGAAATGATAAGGGAGGTATCCATGATATAGGCATGGATATCTAAGTAAATCCCTTCCATGTGAAAGAGGAACATGATTATGGAAGATAACAGAAGAAGTTACCAACGAGTGGAATCGGAGTTGCAGTGAACTATTAAAAGAGTTATCCAAATATTGTTATTGAAATACTGTTAGTTAAATAAATTATTGTTACCCAAAACTAACATATGTTTTCAGTTTCATTTCACTATCATTCATCACTCAGTACACTTGTTCATGGGAATCTCATGTTTCCCGAGCTATGTCTGGCATAACTTGATCTGGGTAAGTCATGTTGTAGTGAGCTGAAATTCTAGTGGGACCATTTGGGAAACCAAACATATAAATATCTAGATGTTTTTAGTCTTTTTAATGTTACATCCTCTGATGACCAAAAAATATTGTTGTAGGGAGGGGGTAACATCAGCATTGAGTAAACATCAATCATTCTTTCCTTCCTACAATAATATCATCAGGAAACAAATCAACTGAGAGAGGGATTGGAAGTACCAGTCCGGTCACAATATATATATATATATATATATATATATCATATATATATATATATATATATATATATATATATATATATGAATCAAAATATATGAATTGCACTGAACATATAATAATAGGATATATAAAATAAAAGAAATATTGTTCATTAATGATGTAAACTCAGAATTAAAAAGATAATCTAATAGTGTTCATCTGTGTGCAGTTTGGAATGTGAGTACTTAAATGTGTAACTTTCATTTTGTAGATATAACTGTTACTTTGATAAAGGCATTCAGCACTGTAAATACATCAATGCCATTTAAAGTTATAAATGTTTTTCTATGCAAGAAGCAATAGTGAATTTAATTTATAAATGTCACAAAGTTATTATAGTTCTTTACTTTATGCTGTGGAGATTTGAGATAATTATCTGATAATACAATGACTACTATTCTTAATCATTATGACAGGAGTTCGAAAATGTTCTATAGTAATTGCCAGTTATACCAAAACAAGGCAAAACTCTCCATACAGTAGTACCACCCTGTGCCAACCAGAGTAATCAATGGATGCTAGAAGGCTTGTGCATAAAATCTCTATCTAATGCCTACTCATCCAATATCCCCAGACTAGTTTCTGGCTTGTGGCCTTCATGCTGTGCTCTCAGATCCAAAGCTCCTCACTGACAAAGGCTACAAGCCAGAAACTAATCTGGGGATATTGGATGAGTAGGCATTAGATAGGAATTTTATGCACAAGCCTTCTGGCATCCATTGATTACTCTGGTTGGAACAGGGTGGCACTACTGTATGGAGAGTTTTGCCTTGTTTATAAACAATTATGTGCTAGTATAAGAGATGGTGATTATGTGATGCTTATTAGTTATACCAAAAGTGTGTTAAAAATAGTTTTCATTATATTTTTAGACTCAAAATGACAACCACAAAACCTTCAGAAATTAAACCAAAATGATCATAACTAATATTTGAAATCTTGAGTATAGATGACGCTATAATGCACCTTGATATGGGAGAATAGGTATGAACAAAATGACTATACAGAAAGTGAGTTATTAGTTTTTATGCTGGGTTTGCAAAAAGATAAGGGGGATTTAGATTTAAAGGCCATAGAGTTGACAAAGATTATGTTGTGGAAATGGGATGGGGCAGAATATAGGAAGACTTAGAGTGGGGAATAGAAAATAAAGTGGCTAACAGGTTTATCTGGGCATAGTTGCTGAGATATTCTTGACTTTGTTTAAAGAGAAGAGGAGAAGCCAAATACATCACATCACATCACATGGTTAGTAATGTATGTAATGATGAAATACATAGACACAATATTTACAAATTGGTTATGCTTAAATGCTAATTGAAAAATAGTAAAAATCACCATAGCTTATTGCAAAATATGAATTATTTTGTGATTCAGAATATGCAAGACGGGAAGTTATAATGATATTTATTCTAACTCATAAGCGATACATTATTTTGAACTTCAAAGTGGAGGATTTGTTTACGAGTTCTGATTAAATCGATCAAACTGCATTTCATTTTCTATATGTTTGCCACACTACTGTCAAAAAATTTTAAAATCTTAATACTGTAAAATATTGTTAAAGTTTACAATATATATCTAACTACTAAGAAGTTAGAGGAAGGCAATGAGTAATGGATTATAATAGAATAGAGTTAAGTGTTATTATTCAGATATAGTATTCTACTGGTTAAATGTTATCTCTGCCTTTAAGCAGAAAACTTTACTTAGATATATAAATTTGTGTGCACGAGTGTAAATATATATTGTAATGGTTTAGACGATTTGTCTTTTATTGTATCTTTATTTATATGAATTTAAAAAGAATGGGGAAGTATGGAGGTGTTTATTATATCTATACAGATATTACATACGGGGCAGAGAAAAGTGAATAACTCCGTGTGTGTAAATTTAAAAAAATCAGATATATTAATCTTTAACTGAGTTTAAAGTTTATATCTGTGATAGAGATAATCTCTAGTTTTGAAAATGATTAGTAATAATCATTAGTGTATTTATCTGAAGTGGATGGCGTCAGAGTTGTGAGTGGAGGAAGTTTGACAATGGTAAATGAAAATGTAACAATTTACTCTAGATAAATACTTTGCATATAATAAAGATATATATGAAAGATAGTGGCCTGGGCCAACTGATGGGTGCTGGTTCAGCACGAAATGCATCTTGGGGGTCATTTGTCTTTTATTGTATCTTTATTTATATGAATTTGGGGAAGTATGTAGGTGTTTATTATATCTATAACGATTTAGATAATGTAGATGAGTAAATGTATAAGAGGTATATAAAATAAGAATACTTAGCATCTACTAATGTATATTCTAATTGTATGTAATAAGTGTAATGATATTAAATAAACAATATACTTACTTCATCTTTCAGGAATGGGTTCATGTTCATCTTCAAACTGCAGATGACATCTGATGAATACCATCAGGAAATATATCCTTTTTCTGCATTAAATATTATTTAAAAGATTTTCTTCATAAGAGTTAATAGTTAAAGTGACCAATTACTCTTTATCTATAATAGTTAGCCCAATCAAGGATTGCATGGATGAAATGGTATACGGAATTGATATTAGATTTGACAATTTTCGTAAGCAATATTTGAAATCTTACACTATCTGCACTCACCTATGAATATAAAGTCCAGAAACTTCGAAAGCCTTAGCACAGATAAACGTATATTTTTTACAATATTAAACTTCTCTAACCTAAGCGTGTTAACGCAGAATTATTGATACTATTTAAATAAATAAAAACATGGTAAAAAATTTACAAATTTGTAATAATGTAATTATCAGAATAACTTCTTTTTATTTTCAAATAAATGTATCTTCATTAGAAAATATTTACAAATTATGTATTCAATAAAACAATTATTAATTCTATTTTAAATTATAATTTCTAAGTCAAGTAAAAATTTTCTTCGTATATAAATAAAGCCTATCTACTTAAATAACCAGAAATGTTATTTATTTAATTGTCTTATTTCTAAATTATTTTTTAATTGATTTTTAATACGCACATGTGGAAAGACTAATATTAAACAGTCAATAACATTCATATATCATCAAAAATATCCATGGTTTATTCCTGTACCACATTAAAATGCTTATTTTATAATCACTGTATATAATACAAAAAATATAATTATATGGCTGAGCACAGCATAACAATAATAAACACCCCATGCAATTAATACATCAAGAATATAATCCATTCATTTATCTTTAGCGTCATAAATGTCATATACATATATATATTTAATAAAACAAGTCATAAATTTCCTAACTTGCTTTTAAGCTTGCATTTAAATGGTCACTAGATGGGGCTCACCAATAGCTCTAATCAAGCTTTATTTTATAAGTGCCAAAACCAATTGGTCCGGAGATATGGACTTTCCAATAGAGATTTTGAATTCTTTCTCTTTCGGCACTTATAAAATAAAGCTTGATTAGAGCTATTAGTAAGCTCCATCTAATGATCACACACACACACACATATATATATATATATATACGCTTTTAAAATAAGATTAGTCTACCCTCTACACTTCCAATGTAAGTCTTGATAAACATACCCATAACTACATTTAACTGTCTGACGTCAAAGTAATTTACAGTGCAAACAAAATAAATTCACTTTGATCTACTGTGCAAGATATTCTATCGGTAGTAAATCAGGCATTGTTATTTAAAAGAATAAACAATAGAAAATTAAATAATGATAGTTTTTGGAATTGAGAACATTAAATTAGACAATGATATTTATTAATATTCATTCTAATAAATATTCTTGTCTAATCTGCTATTCATATAAGATCTTGGAATACTGGATAAGTGGATTCATTTTTCATCTACAATGTGTTGTACTTTGATACTAAAAAGTATTGCAATAATATCATTAGCAGAGTCATGCTAAAATTGGTGATGATCAAACATTAATAATTACTTGTAGTGTGGCACATTACTCTTATTTTGGCATTCTTGATGTTAAAGCTTGCTCAGAGTTTAGTAAATATATAAATGTAATCTGAACTTCATGTGATCATGTGATATTAAATAATTAAAGTAACGAGCTTGTCACAGCATTTCTATTCAAATGTCCACATTAAAATTACTTTTTCTTTGATCAGGTTAGTATTGATCTGTCTTCTTTTATCTATGGATATTTCTGCTTTATCTATGTGCTACATATGCTCAAATAAATGATTTTTCTGCATAAAAATAACAAGTAAAAATTTAATAAAAAGCTTTTTGCTTCCATAGTTCATGTTCCACATTTTAAAGCATCAATATGCTGCTGAAAACTTAAATAAATATTAAAGAACTATTACGATAATTTCTTCACTAAAATAAAATGACATAGGGCAAAAGATCTTTCCAACAGCTGCCGAAGAAACAGTAGTGAAGAATAGGATATTATCAAAATGTTTGCTTGTCAAAGTTTGACATTTTTCATTTTTATTGTGTTTACTTTCTAAAAATAGCTGGATGCCCTGTTACTGATCAATATAAAATGATGAAAAATGTTCTGTTTAGTCATTCCAACATAAAATAATTTCAGGAGTAGAGCTACCAAATATGCTGCTATATATCATGATGTTCTTAGTGATATAATATTAGATATATACTTACTATCTCCCTAAAAATTCTTCTACATTTTGTAATAATTTCTTTTAAAATGTATTCCCATCATTAATAATTTATTATATATATATATATATATATATATATATATATATATATATATATATATATATATAGTACCCTTTTGATTAGGTCCAAATAGATTCACTGAGTCAATTTTAAAAAAAAAAATAAATTAAGGATATATTTTGATTAGTCTAACTACTGTGTGATGTTGGTAATATTTTAAAAATGCTTGGTTAAAGTAAAGAAAGAATAGTAAATACATAAAACTATATTAATATGTTAGAATAATACAGTAAAGCTAAATAGTGTAATTTTGTATGGTTGGGAAAACTGACCATAGTAAAATAATATGCTAAAAAGCCCTAGTAAAGAAGTGCTAAAGGTTAATTTTAAAATAATAACATAATATTAAATAAACTAGTGTATTTTAAAATAAAAATTATACTTAATATTTGCATTATAAATTATTTATTTAAAATATAATATTTTGTGGTGGATAAATGTGTTTGTTTAATAGTATCAAAATTATTATTCTAAATTCTATTATTATATCATTATTCTGTAATATAATATTTTTTTGTAATTAAAAAAATATTTCTGTTATTAGACAGCAATTAAATTGTTACACTGTCTGGTTTTAAAAAGTCATGTGACACAAATATACATACTTGTGTGCTTACAAGATTTTTAGATAAAGTTCTCAAAATTGCTTTAGAATTGTGCTATAAATGGAAACATTTGTTTGTCACAAGATAACAAGTAATTGTTATAAAATATTTAATTGGGTGGTTTTTGAAAGATATGCAGTTAATAAAATTAGATTTGTAAAAAATAGATACATTAAAAATAAATGTTGGATAAATTAGTAAAATATTATTTTTAAAATATTATTTTAAAAGTTTAATTTGTTTAAATAAAAGTATAAAATTAATTTAGAATTAAATAATATAATATTTAATGAGTTATAAGTTTTATTTTTAATTTTAATTGTGCAATCTTGTCTGATATGTAAATTAGATAACCAGTTGAAGATCTAAATAGCCAATCAAATCATCAATTTATTTTGATATAAAAGTAGATGTTCACAAGTTTTTGGATGATAAAATATGTGCTTGTAGTAACTTTAATAGGTGTTTAATAACTAAATAATTTTCTTAATAATTATTTTTTTTAATATCAAAGTATTGCCTAGTTTATTACTTGGAAATATTTTTTTAAAAAAGAGAGTATTGAAAATTATAAGTTTATTAAGTTAAAATCATGCATTGTTAGAACAACAAAATTCCCTATCAGGTATGTCTATTAAAACTTGAACCAGCTTCACAATTGCCAATGAAATTCATACCAGAAATAAATATATATTTGAGGAAAGTAAAGATGGAGGTACAGATACTAAATGAAAATATAATTCTAGAAATATTAATGGAGAAAAATATATCATTGTTTATTTTAATATTTTGGATATTGTCAAGGAAATTGGACAGAAAAGTTCTTTGAAAATTTAGTTTAAATGCATTATCTCATAAGAAAAGATAACCATATCTGAAAAGCAAAGCTATACGGTAAAAACTTTGACTTTTAATATTTTAAAAAAGTATATTTTTAAAAGAGTTGCAAAAAATATTTAAAAATAAATATTCTTTTTAAAAAAAGTTTATTATGAACTTTTCCTTAAAATGATAAAGGTATAAAAAAATGATAGTACTGCAAATATATTTTTATATGACAAGTCGTCATTATTAAAAAAAAAAGACCACATTTATTTAATATTTTAAAAACCGATTTTGGAAAATTATTCATCAAAAAAAAAAATGGGCAATTAAAATTATTCTGACAAAATAACTTTATAAAGTCTTTATTAAAATATTAAATGCTAATTTTAATGGAATATAAGTGAATAATTTCTGTATAAGTACGCCTGAATCCATATAGCCATAACAGATGCATCAAAAGCTCATCTAGGATCCTAGCAAATGGGTAAACTCTGTAGGATTATTTTATAACTTTCCAAATTGATATCAATTTTAATAATCATTATCCTGAAAGATATAGACAAGTGACTAATTTTTATGAACTTTCAACAAAGGATTAATGATTATTTTCATAAATAATTACAGATTTAAAACTCGACTTCACTTCATTTTGATTTTATTTTTTGTGTGTTATCATTTATGAATATGATGCACTGAGAAAAAAAAGCTCTGTGTTTTTTTGTTCTCAAGTGTTAGACAGTGGTTGTCATAGTAACAAACATTGAGGAGTAAGTGTCTATAAGAACTTATAATGAAGAAATATTAGAAGTAAGAAAAGAACGTTTTTTTTAAAAAAAATTTACTTTATAATAGATTGGAGTTTTGCATAAATATAGTTTTAATTATTTTTATTTACTAATAACAGTATTAAGTTTTTTATTATTTTGAGGCAGGAAAATTACATATAAAATATCTATTAACCTTGTATAATAATTATGTAAGGAATATTTAATTCTTTGTAAAAAAAAATTATAAATATTTTTCTAAATATGATAGTTCTTGCTGAGTAAATGCTATTATTATTTAATATGTTTCTTTTATAAAATATGGATCAGGAAACATCTAAGAGTGACTAACTAGCAATTTGTCACTGTGTGTAAAATTTGTAAAATATATTAATATTTATATGATGTATTTTTTTTAACATTGCTTGGAATATTTTTATAGAATTACCTTATCACATAAACATATGAGTATGTGTGCATGCATTAAATACACATAGAACTTATTATTATTATTATTATTATTATTATTATTATTATTATTATTATTATTATTATTATTATTATTATTATTATTATTATTATTATTATTATTATTATTATTATTATTATTATTATTATTATTATTATTATTATTATTATTATTATTATTATTATTATTATTATTATTATTATTATTATTATTATTATTATTATTATTATTATTATTATTATTATTATTATTATTATTATTATTATTATTATTATTATTATTATTATTATTATTATTATTATTATTATTATTATTATTATTATTATTATTATTATTATTATTATTATTATTATTATTATTATTATTATTATTATTATTATTATTATTATTATTATTATTATTATTATTATTATTATTATTATTATTATTATTATTATTATTATTATTATTATTATTATTATTATTATTATTATTATTATTATTATTATTATTATTATTATTATTATTATTATTATAGAAATATGAGCTAGATTTTTTTAAAAAAATGCATACTTTTCTTTATATTACTAATGTAATATGATTCAACGATATACATATAATTTATATGATTTTTTAGTAGAGGAACCTTATTATTTTAAAAAAATTTTAAAGTATTGATTTAATACATTGATACAAAATCATTTGTACTTCTATTGCTAAATTTTGAAAGTGAAATAACCTTTTCTTGTTTCGTAGTTATAGATTGTTGAAGTAATACGTGAATCTTATTTATTGTGTTAGAATAATGTTTTTGATAATTTTGAGATGTAGATTGATAAATCTATTATGAAATTTTTAAATGACAGTGACCTTGGGATTATGAAAAGAAACCAATGGGGTGCTTATATGTAGGATTTATGGGAAACAGAAAGTAATTTTTATTATTATCTTAGTAGTTTATGCAGGTACAGATAATGTAGCCCTGTAACTTATATATTTTTCATGGGCAGTGTCTTTCTTAGTATTGAGTATTTTGATGTTCTTGAAGGAGCTGAATAAATAGCCTGGATATTATTTTATAGTGGAGGTCATTAGACAGAGAAGACATGCCTCTTTGTATGCACTGTTGCCATGTTGATTATCCCATATATGTTTATACTATTGAGTCGATACTCTAGTTAGTTCTTCATGCCTATGCATCAAATCGGCATCAAATAGCTATCGTAATTTCAAAAGTTATTGCATTGTACAGAACTGTATTTATAAAGGAGAATAAAAAATAATTTTGGGAATTGTAGAATCGTTAGTTTTGAAAGAGGATAAGATAGGTTTTTCTTACTTTGATTTATGTTGAGATCAAATGAGATTGAAAGTAAACTCAAACTATAAGGATAAAGAATCATAAATATTTCCATATTTTATTAAACTATTTTTGTTAAAAATATATAAGTGATAATAAAATATTCACGAGATTTTTGAATAATTTTTGAATGTTTTATTATACACGGTAATGCATATTTTTAAAGAATAAAACATCCAGAGAAACAACATAAAATAGAATGAGTACTTATATTTTGTGAATATTATTTTTATGTTTAGAACACGCATAAAAACGCACATATATTAGAGTAGTGCCAAGCAAGATGTATAAAAAGTATTGTTAATCATATTGTTTTATTTAAGTCCATTTATTATTAACGAACCGAAATAAATATTTTTTTAATAATGTCAGCACTATCATAGTAGAATTTAATTGATGATAAAATCTATGAACATATATCGAAAATAGATGTTACCTCAGTTGTTTATGTTTTCATATTTTTGTGTATGCTTATGGAAACATATTATTAATACATGTTAATTAATGGATACTATATTAAACCATAATTGTATACGTAATTAATATTATTATTATTATTGTAAAGAAATATGAAAAGTTATAAGTTGGAGTAAAGGCTTATGTACTTGTAGATTTTTATTATTTTTATTTTATTTTTAAAAAAAATGAAGAAGTATGTAATTTATCTAAGATGTAACTGTAAATATTGTACATAGTTGTTTTTTTTGTTTAAAGTCTATAATAAATTTTGTTAAACTTGTTTTTATAAAATTTTGTTCGCATTGATTATTCACATTACAAATACATGATTTCCAGATACTAAACCAAACATAATATTTGCACAGTACGAATATAATCATTTACTTAAGAAATCCAAGTGCTTCAGAATACAATTTATTTGAGAAATTTCATTTTACATTATTATTGTCATTATGGTCATAATGAATTGAGCAATATATTGAATAGAATTAGAATGATATTTGTTACTACATATTCTCAGGTTATCAGATTATACCATATATTCTATTTAAGATGCCACATGAAAGCTAAAAGATTATACTATATTGTTTATTGTTATCATTATTATCGATAGTTACCATAACATTAAAAGGAGAATAAGATTGATAATTATACATTGAAGATTATTATTACCATTTGTTGTTATTATTATTATTATTATTAATTAGGTGTAGTTGGGGGTGATACAAAATCCTTTATCATACTTGACTACAGAAAATTATAAATCGATTCGAGTTAGTTTAAAGAACCTGAGATAATTATAGTTATATTGTTTATTTGAATAAAGAGATTAGGATTTATTTAATAGCATTATATTAAATTGATTATTATTTTAAAGTTGTAAGAATGCTATGGATTTATTATTATTTGAAATAATAAGGGGGAATAGTATTCTTATGCCATTGATGTTGTATCCTGTGGGATATTGGCTCAATGTAATTCTTTACTACTTATACTTCACTTAATTGTCTCATGATTTATTAATATTTTATTTATTTAATTTTTTATAAAACCGAATCATTTTATTATTTCTTATTTAATTAGAGCTAGTCAAATAATGGACAGTATCATAGGATATCTGTATTATTGATTATATGTATTTTAGCCGAGCATAATCATTTATCTGAGCTAGTCCTATTTTATTATTATATTTTCCCAGTAGTGAGAGTACAATATATATATATATATATATATGTATGTTATAATGATCCAAAAGAAAGTAGAGATCGAATCTAACCACAATCTACACTACAAGGGCACCATCTAGGCATTTGAGCCTAGAAAAATTTATAAAGTAGGCAGACACGTGCTGTTAAGATTCCACTTTATTTAATATTCAGACCATTAGCCCCAGTCACTAACTCATGGAGATGCAGAGATTATAAATAACTTGTTTAATTGCATCTATATATATATATATATATATATATATATATATATATATATATATATATATATATATATATATATATATATATATATATATATATATATATATATATATATATATATATATATATATATATATATATATATAAATAAAAGCCACTGCCAGTAATTAACAAACAAACATTTATTAACGCACGTATAAATAAATTTTGAGGAATACATTTAACATTTTATATTTTTATATTAACTTTTAATTTTACATTTAAATAGATTGCAATGAGTTTAATATTTTATTTAGAGGGTCGAGTATCAATAGACTACATAGATCTGCATTTGAAAAGAAAATATTCTATCCCTTATTTAACCTTAGGCCAAAAGTTCCAGCCAAACCAACGTCAATCCATCAGATATATCGATGTATTCAATGCAGCATGAATACAACAACACAAAATACTATACTGTCAGGAATGTACATCTGAACAGTAAGTAGAGTTAGAGAAGACATTGTCTCTCAACCAACAGGAATGCTACATCTGTTGGCGAGTAGAACAATAAACAAAAAACTCCATAGGAATGAACTGCGGTCCTTTTTGCCAACTTACAATCCCATCCATAGGCAAACAAAAGGTGTGTGGTGTATATGCAATCCTGCCCGTATTGGATCTCCTGCTACATTTACTAATTACACCAATATATCCAATCCATTGACCTAATTCAACTATGAAACGAATAACCTAAGATTACCTCCCTTAATATAACTTTACAAATCTATATAGCCATTCACACCCGACTTAAATTTAACATTTAGATACGTTCGCACAGATGAATTTTATACAGTTTGTTTTATAATGTTGAGTATAGATCGGATGCACAGATTCCATGGTTAAAAACATTTCAAAATAAACACAACCGATCAAAATACAAAATCATCGATAATGTCAATTGCATAGGAAATAAAAAAAAACCCAATAGCATTCATCATAAGATGACACAGTGACATCGATGACCTATATATTCCAATCGACTATGAAACAGTAACATAATTAACCGCTAACGAATCTATACAACGTCTATACCCAACTTAAATTTCCTCATTTAAAATTTAAACAATAAATATTGATACAAATAAAATAATAAATGGAAATGATTTTTATCAAATGCAAAATATATCAAATTAAACATTATTAATTGATTTAAAACTTACAAAAATCAGATAAGAGTCCATTTTAACATTTAAGTTGGCTTGTTTATTATTTTTGTCAAACCCTGACGAAAGTTCTTAATTATTCTTTTTTTTTTTATGATTTTAAAAATTGTTTAGTTCATATAGCTTATGGTAGTAGAGTCCAGGTTCCTGTTGACAATTCCCCCAAAGACTTTCATGGAAGACCATTATGATATTCTGGAGGTAGCCTTAGCTGGTTCATTCTGGAATCACAGTCTTTTCATTTTTAAAATAAGTGAGAGAGAACGATATGTGCGTCCCATCACCCTTCTCACAAAATCAAGCTGGAAAACTGACTGGAACTCAATATTTTTCTTTTTATAGTCCTCCTATGGATTCCATGAACAAAAACGTCACTGTTCCATTTTTTCATTATGGTCCGGGCCTTTATTTGCTTCCATTGGTCAAGCTAAAATCTCTTTATTCTCTTATCTATTTTTCATCTGACTTTTTAATTACACAGCTTTTGGATAATTAATAAACAATCATTTCCATTTACAAATATGTTTTGTCTTTAAATCTTGTACTTTTTTTATAAAAAAGTACGTTCAAATACTTTTTTTTTTTTTATTTATAAAAAAAAATATTTTTAAAGTTTTGCATCTGTGCAAATATATATATACGTTATACGTTTATCAAACATTTTAATAGAAGCGATTAGTTTTTTTTTTTAATACATTTATTTTTATTTGTCAACTTAAAGTTTTTATTTCAATTTAATGTAACGGCATATTTATATATTGTTACAATATATATATATATATATATGTGTGTGTGTGTGTGTGTGTGGGTGTGTGCGTGTATGGGTGTGTGTGTGGGGGGTAAGCATGTTCATGTGTGTGTGATAGTATCAGGCCTGCAGAAGAAGTTTGCTCTTAACTGAAACATATCCTTGGATTACTGTGAGGTGACTAAAATAAAAAAATTCCTAAATGTATACTCCATATAAAATTACTATTATATAACAATACATATAGAATATAAACATGGTTGAGCTGCTCACAAACATGCATGGTAAGTTTATTGACTTTTGACTCCAAGTTTAAAATCAAGAAACATCATAATCTTTCTTCTCAGCTGCCTGGTGGTTCTCAAATGAAATATTAGGTGATTTTTCTTAAAGTCTGAATTAATATGTGTGCAACTGAACTTTCCTTTTTAATCAAAATTTACAATAATGATCAACAAAACTGAATTATGGTTTTATCAAGAGGTTGCAAATTTTCCATCCAAGACAGCAGTTTGTGGATGAAGGTAAAACTTGCTAAGTATCCTCTGATTCTTGTCCAAGTTGTGATTTGCTAATAGTCTTTTATTTAGGTATTTACTATTGCATATCACTTTAAAATGAAGAAATATTGAAAGACTTGGAAAAACTGTTGAATATTATATGGACATTTGTGGACTTCATGAAGTTAGAAGAAAAAATGAAAAAGCCATTGATTTATTAAGTGGATATGAAATATACTTTATAGAATAAATATTGGAAGCACAGGTGGAATACGATTTAGTATAAATAAATAATGGAAAAAACAACATTATAAAAATTAATAGTGTATTAATAAGAATAGGAAGATTATTTATTCAATTTAATGGACAATATGAAGTACAGATAATTCAGGTTTATGCCCCAAGTTTTCATTGTGATGAAAAAAAAAGAATTTTAATATTGATATAAAAAGCGCTTTTGATAAGGTCAAACATCTTAAAATTGTCATTGAAGATTTTAATGCTAGAATGATAAATGATTACAAGATGAAAGTGTTGCAGATTATGTGTTAAGATGATAAAAATGAGAGAACATAGAATTTGTGAAGTTTGCAGAAGAAAAGAAACTATATTATGAATTATTTTTTTGAAAAAAAATACTAAATGGAAATGGATCTGGAAGCATCCAATGAAGCTACAGCAGAATTAGATGATATTTTCACTAACAAAAATATGTATTTTAAGATTGTAATGTTATTAATAAATTAAATCCAGTAATTAATCATTGATTAGTGAGATTTAAGGTAGGCATTAATGGAAAACTAAAGAAACAAAAAATAATTAAGAAAAACAGTAATTATAGATGATATTTCTAACTTTCAGAAATATCCCAAAGAATTTAATTTGAACTTGTGAATAATTTTAAAATAAGAGATTTTAAAAATGGTTCAGGTTTAAGCAAAATCAATAGGAAGATAACTGATAAAATATTAACAATTGCAACAAAGTTACTTGGTGCTACAGAATAACAATTGAGCCTTAAAATGTCTATCGAGGCAGGTACATTTAAGAAGAAAATATGACGACATATAAAATTGCTCCATTAAACAGAAATGAATGTCTAGAAATTTTTAAAATGATGCGAAAAAGAGTTAATAACAATATAAAAAATATAATTATATAATTTTAATGCACCAATTAGCGCATAACAGCAGAGTTTCTTCAAATTAAATCACAATTTATTATAAACTTAATATAAATTATAATACGTAATAATTAGTGCCCGAGCGCTTTCAAGAAAACTTAGCTCTCATAATCGTGGGCTACAAAGAGTAAGCATAACCAGGTTGCTATATGCAAATATATGCAGATACATGTAAATTAATTGAACTATACACGTAAATCTAATTAATCCATTTCTTAGAAATTTTATAACACGCATCTTTCCTATTCATAGTTTTATCGTCCATGGCAATAAAACATGCCTCCTTAACTTTTCTCTTAACATCATTTCTTTTCCTACAAACTATTCTTGGATCGTCAGGTTTACATGCATGACCAGCTGATTTCTGATGCATTGCGAATATTGAGTTGCAAGTCGGGTCTGCTTGGGCCTTGTTGTAAGAATATCTGTGCTGGGACAATCTTGTTGAGAGATTCTCCATAGTATGATGCCATGCAATTATTTTCTGGTCATGAAATATTATAGACGGCTTGAGAAATGTTGTTGGGTGTTACTATATCTTTTGTATTGTTGATAATTCTATTGGTATTGGGGGGGGGTGTGAAAACATAGTTGAAATTCTCTATTAAATAATTTCTTTTTAAAAAATATAATTGTAAATTAGCAATGTATCTAAGTTATAGAAAAGACGAAAAATATCAAAAGATATAAAACAATATTGTGGTATTGATAACTAAACATTTCTGCATAAAGGGAAAAAAAAGAACTATTACTAAAAAAAGAGGTGACATCATGGAAATATGTTATAGCAATAAATAGTAAAAAATGTATCTGCTATAATTACAAAATCTTACAAATTGTTCAAGATTTTAAAAGAAGGAAAGACATGCATTTAAATCTATAAAGAAAGGAAAAGTTGTGCTATTGATGGAATTATAATCTATATCTTAAAGTAAGCAAGTGTCGAAGTTAAAAAAAATGGTTGTTCAAAGTTATATATTAAATGGTTAGATGATAAATATGTGTCAGACGATTGAAATATTCTATATTGATATTAATATTTAAAAAACATGAAGGATATATTAGAAATTAAAAAAAGTATCAGTCTAATTTTTTGCCAAGATAATTACAACTCATCTATACTGAATTTTGAATTTTCACCAAAGAAAGGAACAAGATATAATGGTTTTAGCACAGTAAATATTCCAAATATTAAGAAAATTATAAAAACTACCAATGAGTATGATTTGGTATTTTGCTTTGGAATTATAGATTATGAAATGGGATTTGATTTTATAAGAATTTCTTTAATTATTAAAGCATTGAATCATCAAGACATAGACCCAGAATATTGTCATATTCTGATGAATATTTATCAAAATGCAATAGAAATAATTTGATTATATAGTAATACTAGAAAGATACCAAATGATGATTTCATATATTCTAAAGGTTTACCACAGTATTGAATAAGTATTTTATGGATTAAAATTTAAAAAAAAAAAGAAATTAAAAGTAAATGGATATTATTTAGTCATTTAGATTTTACAGATGATGTAATTGTTTTTTGCAAATAATGCTTCAAAAGCCTTAGGAAATATTGAAGTTATCAGCTGAAACAAGAAAAATGGTCTAAAGGTAGGTGATGAAAAGATTAAAGTAATGTCCAATGGAATTTTTCAAAAGAAGACAACAAAAATTGATATGATGAAGTAGAAGCAGTTAACAACTACAAATCACATTATTAATACAGATGGAAACATAATGGATGAAATTAATCATAAAATTTAATTTGGATAGAGTGCTTTTAGTAGAATTAAATTGATATTAAGAGAAAGTATGCCTGTCTTACAAAGACTTTTAATAAATGTGTTTTACCAGTTCTTACTTTTGAATCTAAGACTTGGATACTTAATAGTAAACAACACAGAGGTTTCAGACCTTTCAACAAAGTAGGGAGAGCTGTATGCCACAAATAACAAGAAAGGATTGAAAACAAAATAAATAGGTGAGATAACCAACAAGTATTATTGACATGACTGAAAGAATTATGAGACTAATGGGGAGCTGGTTTTGAATATTAACTGTTAAAAGAAGTGATAATAGTTCAACAGTTAAAAATTTTAAATTGGATTTCTAGAAATTGTAAAAGAACTAGAAAAAGACCAAATGTGAAGTGTATGAATAAAATAAGGCAGGGTGTTCATGCAATGTGGACAATAGAGGATTGATATCAGAGAAACTGGATTAAATTTGAAGAGACCTTCATTTTGCCATGCATGGAAAATGGTTAAAAATAATGATAATATAATATCAAAAAACAGAATTAATTCTACAAATTTTCAACATATTATAATGGTCTGGGAGTTATAGAGTCTTATCATATCTGTTGTACAGGGCACCACTAGGCCATTTGAACCTAGAAAATTTATAGAGTAAGCAGATACAGACTGTTAAAGATCCAACTTTTAGTTATTAAGACCATCAGCCCTTGCCACTAGCTCAATGGAGAAGCAGAGATAAAATATATATCGTTATTTAATCTTTATCTTAAATATAAAGAATAAAAGCCACTGCCAGTAATTAATACACAAATATTTATTAATGCACATATATAATATTTAAAATTTAAGGAATAACATTTATTATTTTAGATTTTAATATTAAGTTTTAAATTATTATTTTAAAATTTTAAACCATCCTCACAGATGAATTTAATAATATTTTTTAAGAGTGTTGAGTATGAATAAACTACATAGATTGCATTTGAAAAGAAAATATTCTATCCCTTGTTTAACCTTAGGTCAAAATTTCACAGTCAAACCGATGTCAATCCATCTGATATATCGATGTATTCAATGCAACATGAATATGACAGCACAAAAGACCATACTGTCAGAAATGTACATCTGAACACCATGGTTAGAGAAGACATTGACTCTCATCCAAACAGGAATGCTATATCTGTCTGGCAAGAAGAACTATAAAAAAAAACTCCATAGGAAGAGATTGCATTTTCCGTCTTACTATCCCCTTCCATAGCAAAAAGGGGGTGTGTGGTGTAAAATGCGATCCTGTACTTGGCGGATCTCATACTAGATTTACTAATTACACTGATATATCCAGTCCATCGACCCAATCCAACTATGAAACAAATAACCTAAGATTAACCCCCCTTAATTAATTAATATAACTTTACAAATCTATATAGCCATTCATGCCCGACTTAATTTTAACATTTATATAATTTTTCACAGATGAAGTTTATAAAAGTTTGTTTTATAATGTTGAGTATAGATTGGCTACATAGATTACACAGTTAAAAACATTTCAAAATAAACATAAATGATCAAAATATAGAGTCATTGATGGAATTGCAGAGGGAAATTTACAAGAAACCCGATGGCATTCATCATAAAATACTGCATTGACACCAATAACTAAAAAGACATCCGAATAAATACATTTTAGATACTCAACATAAGGTATCATTATTTACCGAATGTCTATATATTCTAATCGAATATGAAAACAAAAACATAATTAAACATTAATGAATCTATGCAAGCATCTATACCCAACTTAAATTTAATGCATTTAAATAATTTATACAACAAATATTAATAATAATAAAAAAATGGAAATGATTTTTAGCGAACTCAAATGTATAAAAATTAAACATTAATAATTGACTTGAAAAGTCAGATTAAAGTTCATTTTTAAAAAAAAAATTATGTTTAGCTTGTCAAATCTTTAAAGTTCTTAATTACTTGTAGTAAAATTTGTTTGTTTATATCTTACAGTAGAAGAGCTCCCGGTTCCTGGTGTCAATTTCCACAAAGTCTTTATTTGAAGACCAGTCTATCTGAAGGTGGACTTATCTGGTTTAATCCTGGTATTACAGTTATTTCATTTGAAATAAGTGAGAGAGTGACAAGTTCATCTTATCGCTCTTCTCATAAAATCAAGCTGGAACTGTTCTTAATTTCAATATTTTTCCTTTTATACCGTTCATCCGGATTCACTGAACAATGGTTTCCTGTTCCAATTTTTCATTATGGTCCAAGCCTTCATTGCTGCTTCAATTGGACATCTAATTTATTTTTGTTCTCTTATCTATATTTCATCTGACTTTTTTTTAATATAAGATCCCCAAGGGCTAGCTTGGTTTTCGATAATTAATAAACACATCATTTCCATTTACAAAAGTATTTTATCTTTAGATCTTGTACTTTTTTATAAAAAAAGTACGTTCAAATATTTTTTTTTTTAAAAAGAAAATAATTTTTAAAGTTTTGCATCTGTGCGAATATATATATATATATATACATACATTGAACAATTCTTTAATTTTAGCTTTTAGTTTTTTTTATTTATGAACTTAAACCCGTTTTTATTCTAATTTTAAATTAATGTAATGGCATATACCATTACAATATAAATAAATAAAGTATATAGCTATCTTACAGCATGACTGCCATCTTGAGAAATAAATACTACTCAAAATGAAAATCATACCATAAACTGTCTGCAACTTTTATCTATTTATCTATATATTGAAAATTGAAGATTTAATTTCAGAATTTTATTATACTCATATACACCTGGGTCTCATTTTACGTGATAGATAGGTTCCTCAGAAAACATGCGCAAATTAAATCGTGCAAAAATAGACGTAACTTACCTTGAAAAAGGGGGGATATGGACTGTGATTTTTTAAAACTTGCATAAAAGCAAAGCACCAACATAAAATTTACTTTAAAATTCATGCAAAAAAAAAATAAGGAAATAAAATGAATAATAAAAAATTTCAAATTTGAAAAAAATTGATACAAGACAAACTTTTTTTAACTATAATATTTAATTTTATTCAAAACAATATATTTTTACGCATAATTTACAGTAATTTATATTTTTTTATACACGTTTTAATTATTATTGCTATTTGCCAGGAAACAGGTTCATTTGCAAACTGATAAAAAAAGCAGATTCTTCACAAGATGAAATACAACTAGTGCCAACGTCACTCATGTTGTGTTAATTAATGGTTTTCTGGTGACAACATAATTAGTAATTAATCTAACAACTAAAAATTAAATTCTTATTTTTGTCTTTAATTTTCAATTTTAATTGTGCCCATTGCTATTACTCATCTTTTAAAAATAAACTTGCAGACACTAAATAATTAATAATTGATTAAACGTTCTTTTTTAAAAAGCAAAAACAGAATGTGATTTAAAATGCAAAATTAACATGCACAATGTTTGAACAAATTTACATTATAATCTTGTAAAATTTAATGTGTGTATACATAAAATGTGGAAATCATGATTTTAATTTCATTATTGCATAAAATCTTACTATTATAAAGCACTGAAAATATTGAAATTACTAAGTTGAAAGTCGAATTTCAATCATGTGCTATTACTTTCAATATAATGTGAGTATGCGGAATTTATTATTTAAAGTAATAGCGGAATATTGGAGTTCGACTTCCGGTGAAACACGAATTGTGTAACTTCAAAATCGTGTTAAATAAGTCCACGTAAAAAGAGACCCAGGTGTATATATTTAAATTAAATATTTTTATGGCTTATTATGTCTAAATAATGAAAATTAAGGAATAATGTCCATATAAACAATCAGAGACAACTTTATATATGATATTACAAGGAAATCATCAAGAACTAATTGATATAATAATAATAATAATAACAATTATGATAATGCTAATAATAATAATGATAATAGTAATAGCAACAACAACAATAATATGTTTTCTGAAGAAAAACACCAAAATAAAGTTATTTCTGGTTATATAAATAATAACATGATACTTTTCATTATTTACTCACACAAACATACACATATGTAAGTATATAATAAAGAATGGGAATAAAATAATATCCATGTAAATAGAAATAACCTTTAAATTTTGATGTTATCAAGAAATTATCAATTATTACAAAGTGAGATTTCCTGATGTCAAACCAGTTTTCCCACTAAACCTATACTAGCTCTTTTGTTTAAGTTTTGTGTTGAAGTCAAATGGTGTCCTCTTTCACTTCAACCCAAGTGCTTATATGAATTTAAACCCAGGCAGCTATTGTTTTATAAGAATGAGAATGTGAAAGAATAGCAACTTTCTTGGCATTCTGTAAATAATAATTAAACTTTTCCAGAATATTTCCATGGATTGTTTTTGTAATAAAGAATGGAAATGAGGAGATAATATCCATGTAAATAAAAATAACTTTTAATCTTTGATATTACCAAGAAATTATCAATTACTATTAATTGACAAATCCTGAGGCTACCAGTTATAATGACAATCCCTGGAAATATTTAATTCATATATATATATATATATGTGTGTGTGTGTGTAAAATAAATAAAATGTCTGTTAATTAAAAACAAAATTGTAATTATAATTAAAATAATAAATTTAATGGTTTACAAACTATTACAAACAATCCTTAAATCCACAGAAGTACTTTCGGTTAATTTCTTAAACCTGCCTCAACTGCCATTAAATTCAAAAACAAATGCAGAAGCAAATGTCATCAATTCAAATTCCAGGAATCTTGTATTTTAAAGTTAGCAGCTTGTCAATTTATTAAATGCATTTTACTCCTGTTTATAAAAATTGCCTCTTTAATTTTTCTTTTACTATGGTTTCTCTCTTTATGAAGAATTTTCACATTTTCAAAATCAAATTTAAATGTATATTTATATGTTTTTTCATAATCAAAGAAAACTGAAGGAGATATTAAATCACCATTATTTTTACTTTTTACATGCTTATATAGCAATTCATGCTGTTACTGAATGATTTAATACTCAAGGTTGACTAATTTTCTTTCCCTAATGACTAACTGATACCAATATCAAATAACTTAAAATCTAAAAATGATCATGTAACTAACATTCTTAAGTAATTACAAATATATTTACTAAAGAATTATGTTAGCATTTTTTCTAATGGATCTTCCAAGTTATGAATTGTTAAAAAAGTGTAAATGTTTGTTTATAGTAATCTCATGCCTATTGATTTTAAAAACAGGACACTTCTTTTTTTTAAAAGAAAATAAATAAATTTGAAAGCACCTTTGGTTTTTTTTAAAGCAAAATTATTTTCTTGATTACACTAAATTAAAAATTTACAATTTATTTTAAATGAAGTTGGTCCAATGCATACATTTATTCACATATATGTGATATTTTAATTGCAAATTCCATGCATTAATTTTTTTAACCCTATTTAATTAAAACTTTATTCTAATAAAGCTTGTGGTTAAGACCTGTAGAGGTCCCTACTATCACAATTTTACTCGCACATTCTTGAGGTTACAGCCTTGGTAAATATTTAGTCAATAATATTTGTTTTCTAATTTTGCAGGCTATTAAATATTTATTTCAAAGCATGCACATGTGTGTGTATATATTTAAATCCATTGAAATCAGTCATCATATAGAATACCAATAACAATCAACAATCTCAATTTGTTATCAAAACAATTTCTAACAATAAAGGTGAAAACCCACCTTTATGTATGGGCAGCTTGACATCAATAATTAAATAATAAATAAAAAATATGGATTTCCACCTTTATTTTTAAAAGAAGGTTGATTTGACAACAGATTGAGATTGTTATTGTTTAAGTGTTCTCTATTTTCAATGAATTTACATTTATATAAATCTATCTAGCCTTGAACATTATTAGTTTTATTATATATATATGATCACTAGATGAAACTTTACCAATAGCTCCTAACAAGCTTGTTTACATAAATGCCAAGAGAGATAGAATTCAATATCTCTTTCGTTGCCTCCCACGTCCAGACCATGGTTTCGAGCTAGTTGGCTCACATCAGTGAAGGGTTGGAAGACTCACTGACATGAGCCAACTAGCTCAAAACCATGGTCTGAAGGTGGGAGACAATGAAAGAGATATTGAATTCTATCTCTCTCGGTGTTTATGTAAACAAGCTTGTTAGGAGCTATTGGTAAAGCTTCATCTAGTTATCATCAAATGCAAGCTAAAAGCAAGTTACGGAATTTATAACTTGTTTTGTTTATCATATATATATTGTACCTATATTGATATAGGCACATATAATTTTATCTAAAATTATATTATTAAAATAATTGTTCATAAAAGAAAAACATAAAATTAAATGTTGAAGAGTTTATTGCAGCTTGTTTTCGAAAAGATAAGAATTAAATAGTTTTCTAGTGTTAGTTTTTGAAATAAAAAAAGCTACAATTAATTAATCAAAAAGGGGGGAGGGGGAGTCTTGGTTTGAGAAATGAAACTAAAGGTTTACAAAAGGAAATAAATAGTTTTTATTAGTATTCGTAAAAATATAATTTAAAAAGTTAAAACATACAAATCTCTTTTCATTCAAGTTTAATTAAAGAAAAAATAATGTTAAAACTAATATATCTGCGTATATATGTGCGATTGTCAACAATAGAATAAATGTTATTATAAAGTTAAAGAAGATTATCATTAAAAAACACGGCAATGGCTATTAGATATTAATTAATATAAAACAATATGTTTTTGCATGGCTATTACTAATTAAGCAATCTTTCAAAACACGTTTATCAAATGATTATCAATTCGACAACAGATCTTTACCGGGAATATTTCGACAACACGTTGCAGATATAAATAGACTCTTTTTATCGGACAGTGGTCAGTTCCACAAATTAATTGAGTGAGTTCAGTTCACAAAGTAATTGAGTAGTGCAGTTCAGAAATTAATTGAGCAGTTAACAAACAAAATGCAGTGTTGAGAAGATCTTGGGAACGCATGTTTATCTCCAGCTCAGATGTCCGAGAAAAACAGCAGATCTGCCTGTGAAATAATGTCAACGTAACAACTTAGAAAATCTCCGTCAGTATCTATTTGTCTCCAATGGTAATAATCATGAAAATCAGGAAACTCAGCAAGGAAACATCCCAGCCAGCTGGAAGCATTCATACTGGAAGCATTCATACTGGAACCATTCATACTAGAAGAAACAACAAACAAGAAGAAAACAAAGTGTTAAATCTATGTTCAAAATCCTAGGTAAAACATTTGCTTATTTTCGTTTATACTGTAATAGCCATTGCATTTCATTAATTCGTGCGAATCCTCCAAGAGTCTAATTATATGAACTCGATATCATACATAAATGAACTATTGATGTGTGTGATTAAATTTCAAATGCTATGTAGTCCTTTATTATCATTATTATGTGTGTGCATGAGTTAATATGTGCGTGATCCTTTTATCAATATTATTAGTCAAAGTAGATAAATTCCCAGTGTTCTGTTATGAAAATATTCAAGAATATTTAAACTATTTAGAATGTTAATTTAAAATATGCGTGTGTTTTATTAGAAGTATAAAATGTTTAAATTTAGTAAATAAATGTTAGTTAATAAATTATCTTTCAAATTAAACTTTATTTGTCGGTCAATTCTTTTTATCAATTCTTTTACAATTCTTTTATATATCCTTTTACAATTCTTTATCAAGTCTTTTAACCACTAATTATGCATAATCTATTAGTGATTACAAACAACTGAGCTAGTCGTGGATTTAGGCGTTGAGTTAGTGGCCACTATTCAAAGTGCGTTGTCTATTCTTTTAGTATTCTTTTAGAATAAGCAGCTGGCACCCATGTTTATACACAAACAAAAAAAAGTGCTTTGAACTTGGTGTTGAACTCAACAGCCGAGAAGAAGCTATGTCCTGGAAATGTAACGCTAGTTATATACTTTATAGCTATCGTTTGGGCATACATACTCTCCGAGTATGTTCTTCTCTGCCTAAGAGACCGGTGATTCGAATCCACATATTCGAACTCGGTTCAATATATATATATATATAGTTTCAGTTAAAATTGAAAGTTACAATTGACTATTTGTTAGTCTGCTTTCAAAACATGTTACATTTTCCTGTTTAATGAGGTTTATTTACACTTCTTTGAAATTTATAATATCGCACTGTCTAGTCTATTTGCAATTTTTAGTGTCTTTACAAACAAATTAGACAATAGAGAAAACTGGGTATCCACTTTTATTGAAAAAAGGAGGTTGCCTTGACAACAGATTGAGACTGTTGATTGTCATTGATATTAGTATTGTTGAAGTGTTGACTACTTTCTTATATATACATATTAGAAAAACTATATTCTAAATAAAAAGAATGTTTATAACATTTCACAAACAATGACACCAGTCCTAGAGGTATGATTTTAGCATGCACTGAACTTTACACATAACAGGTTTGGCAGTATATGTGTTTTCTTATATATAAATTTAATCTTTACATCTATTATTAAAATAAGTTGTTACTAAGCACAAGTTATTTTCAGTAGTTAGCTTAATAGAAGTTGACTCAAACAAAATGTATAAAAAATAAGCAGACTAGATATTTCAGTAATGCAAAACAAACACCACAGACATTCTTTGTGGTAGGTTCTTTCATTGGATAGTAATAAAAAAGTCATCAATTAATGGGCTACTTATATTGTTGAGAAAAGCCTTTTATGATGTTTCCATTAAATTGATTTTCTTGACCCAACAAACACAACTTTCTTGATTTAATCACAGATATTCATGACCTCTGCTTCACATTTCTTTTAAGTATGAAATCTAACTATACTACTTTGTTATCATTCCATGTAAGTCAGATAATAGTTGTTTAATAAATTCCTATACAATGCTATTATATTCATATCCCAGATTTGTTTGATGAAAGCAGGAAGCTAGAAACTAGTCTGGAAATTTGGATTGGCTAGCACTGGGTAGGAAATCTGTCAAACCCTGTAAAATATATCATTATATTGATTATTCAAACTTATGTAAGATGGTAGCACTGATGTAGAAGAAATAGATAAGTTTAAAACTGTCTGTCACTGTGTTTATCTGTCTCAGACATGAAGTTTAACTGCCTCTGAGTAACATAACTTGACCGAACACAAACCATGAATTGTTGGCCCAATCAACCATATACTAGTAGAATGATAATATTTATAAAGTTAGGATTGAATTTATTTTTGGTTCGAATCTGTGTAGATTTGTTTATACATAATTGTAAATAATTATATGTCTAGCAATATATATAATATAACAAAAAAAAAAATTCTAAAATAAGCATTATTGATAATATTAGACAATTTTTCTTTTGCATTTCGAAATAAAGATCTATTTTTAATATGGATTTCAATACAGAATCGCCCTGAGTAGTTTAGAGTTATAGAATGGCGTATCAGAGGAGTTAATGGTCCAGTTTACTCAATAAGTTCTGATTTTCGAAAATCTTAAAATCAATAAAACATTCAATTTTTTTTAATGCATAGAATGCAAGGTGATTATTTGTTTTGTATATTTGCAATTACACATATATTTATATTTTCACTCTTGATGTATATATATTGTATAAACTTGCTTGTTAGAGCTATTAATACGCTTCCTACATAAACTTACAAACATAATTTGAATAATGATAATTGTTTTTCATCGGCTCTCTAACACTAGTCGGAAAGATTATGTTTTCATAAATTATGTATCTTATGTCATGTAATTTTTCCTCCTGTATATAATTTATTACTAATAAATTTTATTTTTTAGTTTAAAACAAAAACATTGTAATACCGTTTATTATTTGTTTAAACACTATTATTTTCTAAAGCGATAAAACATATCCCATTTTACTTTATTGCGACACGTAAAAATAATAAATTTTATTTTTAAAACTGGTATATAATATATTATCAATCATTGTTCGTATTCTTGCAATCAACAAACAAATTCTTTAGATAATAGTTTTTATATTCTATGAACTTACTTGTTTCTTTTCATTTGTCGTGACTATTATTAGTGATTGGATGGAAGATGTAATTTTTTTTTTCTAATCTGTTGATGCTTATTTATTCTATAGAAGGCAGATTTTTAATTTGCTAGGGACAAAATTTAAGTTAAATTATGATGTGGTAAGTCTAGCTTATATATATATCACATTTTCACCATTTTTTTTTAAATTTCAAACACACCCATGACTTTTCAAACAATTGTTTTCCAAACACCCTCCTACTAAAAACAAAACAAAGCAAAACGACACAATTATAATTCGTCAGGCTGTGCTGAAACAAATCTTTTGAAGGGAAAAGAAGAAAAATCTAGCAAAAGACTACAACCATTATAAAGAAATTTCACGGACTTCTGCGACCATCTAACCGTTACAAAAAATGACACAGTCACGTGTTAAAGAGCTAAATCTTTTCAAACCAAATTAGCGCTTTATCTTTTGTATACTTTACTTGTGTTATAAGTATACTGTCGTGTGTTTTTGATATTATATATAAATACATATATGAAAACATCATCATCATCAATATTTTCAGCTGGTATAGATTTATTTTGGCAATATCGACTATCCAGATTTATTTCAGTATTTCCCTTTCGTAATATCTCAACACACTGGCAAATTTTTATATCTCAATTACCTATCTTATATATGATCTTTTTCGAGGTCTTTTAAAATGTTTAGAATTTTAATTGTATATCTTCAAATTCTTAAGCCCTTAAATTTCAAATTTTTTTTTTTTTTTCAAACATGTCAGCGATAGTTTTTATTTTACAATAATTGAAAGCGCTTAGCCACTTAATTAAATATATGTATTAAAATAATATATATATATATACATTTCTTTATTTGTTTTCAGCTTTGTGTGCTTGTGCGTGTTAACGCATTTTATATTTTGCACTTTAGAACAATTAGCCACGAAGTTTAAACTGTTTGCTCATTTTAATTTTAATTAAGAAATGTTAATACATCGATATTTTATTTGGTTTTGAAAATAGTAATGCTCATTTTAGTTTTAAACAGTAACTATGGACTAAAACTATTGTAAATAGCAATTAATGGTTATGTTGTTGCCTGTTGTTGCTGTTTTTACTATTACTACTATTATTATTATTATTATTATCATCATCATCATCATCATCATCATCATCATCATTGTCACCATTATTATTAGTTGTGCTAACATTTAAAAATTGTGAAATTTTAACATTATCAACTTGCTTTTTAATTGGTTATGTTAGGAGACATGGAAGTTTATTAAAGAATATGTATAGAATCATGTCTAATCAGAATTTGAGTGTACTAAAAAAGAACATATCTGTTTTTTTTAAAATTATTATTAAAACATTCTTAAAATAAAACTTAGAACACTTTCATATGTGATATGATGATTTAAAAGCTGAGGGTCAGAGACTGATGAAAATAATTAAGAGTGGATAATAGTTGGGTTAAAATTGTGAAGAAGATACCCTCATTAGCTAACTATGGTCTCTTTGTATACATATTTCTGTTGGATATATATGCATTGTTTGTATCCAGTTGAATTAAACATGAGAAGATTTAATTATTAATAGATGAAAACATCATTGCAAAATTTTTTTAATAAAATTATGTTTTTTAGCTAGAATTTTAATGTTATATGATTTTTTTCTATTTTATTTATTATTACTAGTACAGTGCTAGGCAGTATATAATATATTGTAATGGACAGAAATGTGTGATTCATTAACATAGTGCAGAATTCGACCACCACACAGAACTGCAGCACCATCTAGGTAGCGAAGCCACCAGTAGTACTGAGTTCGAACATAGTTTATCGGTTCCACAATACAATCTACGAAACAATGCATCTGATGCTACATTAGTCAATATTTTTTTAGGCACAGTGGTCAGGGAGCTGCAAGAGATTCAAGAATTTATTTTCAAGTTAGCCAATAATAACACTATTATTAAACATTTATATTTTACAGAATCGAGGAAATATTATATTGAATGGGTATCGAATAGTAATGGCAGACGTATAGTTTGAATTATTTATTTAAAACATTTTATACAAAATCATATAATTAATAATATTTTATTATACTGTATTTAAAATCTCAGTAGCGGTATTTCTGATACTGTTATACTTTACAAAGATATACATTTATTTATTTAAAATATTTTATACGAAATCATTTCACCAATAATATTTTATTATATTTAAAACCTCAGTAGCAGTATTTCTGGTACTGTTATATTTCACAAAGAGATATATTTATTTGGCTGATGTAATCTAGCTACCTAAATTCTCGAGCAAGTGTTTCACGAGCATGCCTTCGGGATTTATATATTTGCAATGCAAGCGTCTAAAGTAGAATTAATAATAGTAATGGCGGACACATATTTATTTAATTAAAGAAGATATTTACTAATTACTGTGGACAGACATTTATTTGAGAGTGAATTATGTCACTAATGCAGAGACGGAGTCATATATTGAATAATAGAATTAATAAGAAGAAACATGTGGTATGTCTAGAGGGGCAATATGAGGGTAGCAGTACATTGAGACTGCAAAGCCATGAATGAGTTTATAACAATGGGTTGGCATTTGCCATAGGCCCAAAGAGATAAGGTGTCACATAAGTATAACCAGGGGCAAGTGGTTCATGCCATGATTACTTCCTGGCTGCGTGACAGTCGTCAAGCACTACGGGAACATTTATTATGTCCTCTGGTGTAGGACGACTGGGATTAATTCAAATCCTATAGAATCCGGAGTATCCAAGGCTTATAAGAGGTCATTGCATCTATAAAATGTAACACATGTATAATTTACAGACTATTCTGTTAAGATTTAAATATATTTTATAACTCGGCCCTACATCATCAACATTTAATAAAGAATGTTTGTGACTCTCAAAGAAATGTGATTTACGGAATGATTACTTAAAAACTTAATAAAATATAAAACAATAGGTAAGCTGGGTGAATATTAATAACTAATATGTCAGCCATTTTCTAAGTAGTAGACCCCTGCATTACAATAAATGAAGCATTGAATGCATGTCTATATATATAAAAATATTAAGTAATTTATAGAAATAAATATTGATGAGGATTTGCAGGATATGCATCCACTGTTTCAAGCAATCATGGATTTGCATTTAGAAAATTATGGAGATTTCCGAGCTGACCAGCTAACTGGAGTATATAACGAAATATATTAATAGGTTGATAGACAAAATAGAAACCGTCTTAATTAAAATCTATATTTAAATTTGGCGAGGTCCGGTCAGAAATCTTATGAGCATGCTATAATTAGATAATAAAAAATGTAAAGTTTGAAATACATACCCAAGAAAAGATAGAATTAGGTAAGCTAGATTATTAAAGAAAATTATATAATAAATTAATCATTAAATTTAGAGTTTACAAGTTACATTTAGAGAGTGAGCTATTGCGTGATTATTATTTAGAGTACTCTAGAGATTTTGGGTACAGGTACCTGTTTTATATGAAGTTTTCAGATTCATAATTCAGTAGCAAATTGTTAATGATTTCAGAAGTAGCAGTTCTTTCCAGCATTTAGATTATTCATTTGTTTTAACAGCAGCAGCAGTAGTTTTCTAATTGCTTGGGGCAGCAGATCTTCTTGGTTGAATTTGTGAAGGGCACATGTGAAGGTTCACAGCATACTATCAACCATCTCTGGGGGAGAATAGTCTGGACACTTTCTACTCGACCATACTGTGGTAGGTAAATTAATTTATTACTTCTGGAGACTCTCAACTGATCGAGAGCACAGCTAAAGTTTAACTGAAAGTTCTTAGAAAGTTCAAAATGTCCTCCTTTCTTGATCTTATCTTTTCACTTTTGTTATATTTTATTTTTGGATCCACTCATTTGCCCAGAGGATAATCAATACATTCTTGTAAGTTTAATTTATAGAAAGCTGCATTTCTATTGTTTAGATATATTTTTACATTTACATTTTGTAATTAAATATTTTAGGGAATTTTTCTTTTTAATTAATCTATTATCTCTCACTGACCATTACTTTTAAATTTCAAAGACAAAAGGGAATATATAATGATTTTTACTTTTACTTAAATTACAATTAGATTTCTAAGATTATTCTTAAATATGAAATTTAAACACAGCAATAAATAACAAACTTTATATTTTAAAATAAATTGTTAAAATTATATATTTTTAAATAACTAAAAGAGAAATACAAATTACATCATTTATTTTTATTTATTGCTTTAAATTTTGTCATCGCTATGTGTGTGTGTTTACAGTGGATTTTACATATATTTAGACATATTTAATATTGCTACACACACAACTTGATACAAAAAAGTTTAAATTTGGGTAGGATAGAGTGGTGAGTGAGAGACGATAAAAAAAGGTGAAACTTAAGATTCGAATGCAAATCTTACTGTTTCAATATGTTGAATATATGTTATAAACCCCTTCAGTGAGATTCCAAATTTTTACTGTGGGCACAAAAGATGAGCGGATGAGATATGTGTGTTCTATGTGTAAGTGAGTTGACCAAAAGTAAATTGAAATGGATATATTTTTTATCTTAACATAGAACAAATGCTAATACTATTTAATAATTTAATAATTTCTCATGGTATTTATGTGACTGTATGATAATAGTCTTAATATATTTTAAGCAAATCTTTTGAAATAATATCTTTTGTTGAAAGAACTGCTCAAACATAAATCAATATGTATTTTAAGTAGAGCTAGCAATTTTCAGTATAATGTTAACTAATTGTTTATTTCAGTGATATTAAATCAATTTTAATCATTTAAAATAAATATGGTATTACTTTGAAGATAAAATTGGGAACAAAAATTTTTAATATCATATTTATGGATCTTTGGTTTACCCTATACATCCACAGAATATTATTTTCATTACCTGTGTAGAAGAGGATGTTAAATCTTTTTTAATCAAAAGAAAAAGATTTAACATTAAATGTCAATACTTTTCGGATTAATTTCATAAAAGGTGTTAATTTTCTCAAACCACTACTTTTGAGGTTATTTTGTTGATTTTACCATTACACTATCAAGAAAACTGTACTGAATAACCTTTAGAATTTTTTTACAAGTAATAAATCAATATGACAAGATAAGACCTTGTCTTCACTCTGATTGTTTGTTTCTTGTTCTCTACACAAGAGAGTGCTCGTCAACAATTTTGCCAGTTCCAACATCTTTATTTTGAATCTTTTTTTACATATTTATATTTTTTTTTCAGAAAATATTTGTAAAAATGTAAATTATTTTAGAAGAATGATTCAGATTTTAATAGAAACATTTACATTTACACAAAAGCAAATTGAAAAAGAAAGTAATGACGTATGACTACAATTTATAATTGAATGACAAAAATATGATTTATGTTGACCACTATAGATTATA
Organism: Epiperipatus broadwayi; assembly: GCA_028023455.1. Lineage (NCBI taxonomy): Eukaryota > Metazoa > Onychophora > Udeonychophora > Euonychophora > Peripatidae > Epiperipatus > Epiperipatus broadwayi. The sequence continues at coordinate 8,122 of JAQFVV010000884.1, read as the reverse complement.
TTTGCCAATTATAAAGTGAATTTATTTTGAAAAAGTGTTCCTTAACTTATAATAATCAGAAAAATTATTAATTTGCATTTTAGAAAAGATTTTTAATCAAAAGAAAAAGATGTGCCAGTATCATTAAATGTGAATACAGTATTTTAAAATCTTTTTTTCCTTTGATTAAAAAATTGTTACAAAATTTGAATAAAAAAAAAACTTAGTAATACAAACAATATGTATATAATTTTGAGTAGGTTTTGCCATCTGGAAAGATGCACCTGAAGAAATTATCAAAAATAATAATTCTTAAAATGTTTCATTGCTAATGATTTAAATGGCATAAAGATGCCGTACTCTTGTAGAATAGTGAAGATGAGAAGTCATGTTCTGAAAGTGAAGATACAGAAAGTGAAAGTATGTCAAAAGAAAATTCACAATAAATTAGGTGAGATTATTGTATTTATATTAGTTCCTATTTAAGTAAATCAAAATGCTTTACAATTTTTAATAAAATTATTTGTAAATTGCTTTCCCAATTTTCTGAGCTTAAAATCCTACTGAGTTTTAAATTTGGGGATGTTTTATATTCAAAGTAATGTGATAATAAAGAAAATGTATGGATACAAAGTTTATTTATTAATTCCAGCTATAATAAATGTAAAAGGGAGCTTTATTGTGCATTATCTTACTTTGCTAATTTGTATTTCTGATAACAATATTAAAAATTAAATAGTGTATAAAATTTAAATTGTAATCATAATAATGCTGAGATGACAGTATTAATAATGATAAACAGATGTAAAATTATCAATTGCTTTATTAAAAAATATCACAATATAAACAAAATAAAAATTATAAATGAACAGTTATATATAAAGCTCGCAAAATAAGCTCTTAACAAGCTTTGTGAATATCGTCAACCCCAGACCAGTTTCAGCCTCTCGCATCATCAGTGAGGTGAACAGTGAATGTAATTTATAATTAAAATTCTATAAAATAATCAAAGCATTGTGATAATTCTACAGTGTTGCAAAGACATTAACATGCTATTGGAGAGGATGGAACAATATTCAAGCAAATGTTAACTCTAGATACTGGAGAATATAATAATGTTTTATATTGTCCTTAATTAGTTGATTAACAATAACTAATCAATAACTAAACAACATTATTTATAAAACTGGATAGTTCTTTCACTCTTTTAAAGTAAGTAAAATTATTTGTTTAGCAATCCTAAATGATATACAACATATATATCTTTATTTATGATATCTTAATAGCCTTTACTAGAATCATTTGCTATGCTTATAGACTATTCAAAGTCTTAATAATTAATAAGTCTACTAACAAAATATAATCCACATTAATTAATAAGTCTACTAACAAAATTTAATCCACATTACTTATATCATCAGGGTGCCTTATAGGAAACTAAAGAATTTTAAATTTAATACAAATATCATAGGAGCTATGCATAAAATGTTTCTTAAAGGTCTAATTATCTACTTAAATCTGATGGGCTGAATTTTGAGGACTAATAAAACAGGGGCTAAATCAAATATAACAAGTTTAGATAAGTTTAAAAGTTAGTTCAACTAATACAGTCTAACTCCAATGTAAATTATATATTAGATCATACCTAATATCATAAACAATAAGTTTTATAAAATTGTTACCTGCACATCGATATCTTAGTAGTATCTAAAGAAATTTATAATTTCTTTGCTACACTAATAATAACTATAACTAAAATAATACATCCAATACCTTTGTTATTATAAAATATAAAGCATAATCTAACAATATAACTATTATATAAAACAGAGAAACATTAAAATGCTATAAAGTACTATTTCTAAGTAGTTTCAACTCATCTGAGTACTTACTAAGACTGTCTAAAAATTGTTATACTATACAAAGTGATAAACTTGAATATTTCATTATATAGGCCAGAAACAACTAATCGGAAAACTACTTAACTTTGCATTAATAATACCAGGAGATTTTTTTTATAGTGTATGACTCCTTGAACTTATGTTTTTATTATGTGTTTCATACATTAATACCTTAAACTCTCATGACCAACATACATGCCCCATAATATTTTGACAAATACAGAAAGCTGAATAAATGTCTCATCCTCTATTGCCTTCTTATATGTATATTTATGTTGTTAAAATGAGTTTAAAGTGCTTGGCAATAATGACATATTATTTTAATGTTTTTCTGTTTTATACAATAATCATATTGTTAAATTGTGAATTAAATTATAACAAAGTTTATTTAAATCGACCTAAGTGTTATGAACGATTAAAATTTATTGTATGATAATATTTATACTTGCATAATATGCCAACAATAAAATTCACTAGTAAAACATTACTAAAACATCTAATATTAGATTATAAGCATAGAATAATTTCTTTGGGAGGTTTAATTCTTATCAGCATATACATAATATAAAGATATAATACAATTTTCTTAAACATATTTGGTAATCAAATTCTGATTATATTTTTAGCACACTAATCCAATTTAAGATGTCTGACAATAAATTTGACTTTTGTACTATTTTAATATTGTGGCATTTATAATCCATAATCCATTCTGAAAGCACTAATGATGAATTGTACTTTATCATACAAAAGAAAATTGGTCTAATCTATTTCAAAATCACCTGCAAATTTATATCCAGATAATAACCATTAACTACTTATTTCATTAGCAATACAGTATTAATCAGTTGGTTTACAGACATTAGTTCAGATTGTTTTTAGATTTAATATAACCAAGCTACAAATTATGATTTTATAAACACATTGAGTTTATTGACTTTAATAAAAAAAATTCAGCATTTTCACTTAGATACAAATTTATATGATTCTATTCTTATAATTGCAAAATCCCCATAAGCAAAACCTTCTATGAGTGTGTTGATAATTGGATGTTTTGGTGAATAAATATGATTAATAAATATTCTACAGCCCTGAAGAGAGGAACAATTGTTGAAAATGTAAAATATGGTATCATCCTCCCTATGGCAGAGTGAGCAAACAGGGTCCAAAGATGAAAAACCTCTATACATCACAAGAAAGTGGCTTGTTGGAAGGGCATTGAGATATAGCTTTAGAAGAAAGTCCAAATATTTTGGCTCTAGATTACATCTTTTATATTTCTTTATAATGGCAAAGTTTGTACAGGTGAGAATGTTATGATCTGGGATAATTGTTGAAAAAAAAAGAAAGAAGATAGGCATCCCAATAACGAAGTTTCATTGGTTTTATTTGAGTTAAAGGTGTGAGAATTTTTGCAATGTCAATTAAGACTTGTGTTAGCCAACCATCATTAATTGGAGGTGGAGTATCTGTAGGATGAATAAATAGAAAAGGTGAGTCATCAGGAAAAATCCCATTAAGTCTGTAGACAAAGAACCTGAAGTGAATGCAGTGACAAGCCATTAATTCTTGTTGGTCTCTGAACTCTTCTTAAGCTAATAGCAACAGTTTTACCCTTCCACTAAATCTAGAGCAAAGAGAGTTTATATTCTGGATAAATTTTGATGAGAATTTAATGAACAGCATGTAGTAAGCAATTCTGGTGAACAGTAACATGTTGAGTAGGTCTGCTTTTGCAAATAATGATATATAAACTTTTAAAAGTGAATCAATTATTTTTCTTGCAGAATTCATGATGGTGTCTTGTATTAATTTCCTCATTGCTGCATGAGAGAGACTCATTGGTAAGTCCAAAAATTTTTGTGGCACAGCTGTGAAAAGGGATGGAATGTATTTTCCAGATGAAAGTCTCCATACAGCAGATTTTCTAAGGGTAAATGCAAGATTTAACTCTATAGTGAAATTGTCCATAATTTGAATTAGTTTCAGTATGAACTTTCTAGATGGTAAGAACACTGCCACATCATCCATGTAGGATATGTGCTGAATGGATTTATTGATATCAGAAATGTACAATCCAGGAAGATTCACCTCTAAAGATTTAAGGAATAGATTTATATATAGAATGAAGAGTAGGGGACTAAGAGGAGAACCCTGTGGAATCGACTAGATAGGTGTGAATGAGTTTGAAATTTTGCCATTTAATGAAATTGCAATATGTCTGTTTAATAGAAGGTTAGTAATGATGTTCATTATACCTGTGGGAATGTTCAGACCACTTGGGATATGCATTAGGTGTGGAATTCTGACTGAGTCAAAATCAGCTGAAATATCAAGTTGGACAGCTATTGGCTTTGACTTTTTATTTTTTCTTGTATAATCCGTAATTAACCTAAATAGGCAGAGTGCCTTAGCTATGGAACTACCTTTCTTTGCAAATTGAAAACTAGAAATAAAGGGCAGAATGAGATTTTGAATTTTATCTTTGATAATTGCTTCAATCAGTTTAATAATCAACAGAGTCATCGAGATTGGTCTAAGGTTCTCCAGAGGCGATGGGATAATAGCACTCTTAAGAAATGGGACCATTGCAATGAGATAGAGTTGATCAATTGTAAGGGGACCTGAGGCAAGTAGATCAATCATTCTACTCACTATTGGTATTGTGAAGGCTTCAAGATGTTTGAACATGAATTTTGGTATTCCATGGATTCCAGGTGTATTCTATCAGGCATGGATGAGAGTTTAGCTCTAATGTCTTCATTACATATACCATGAATTGTCTCACAAGAATATATAGATGTATCAAGCACTAAATTCTGTGAAACATCTACTAGCTTGCATTTATAATGGATTTAAAATTTGTAAAATCATGCCATTACCCGAGAAAATTATATTATTCACTGTGATTGCTGATGGAATTTTAGACTTACTTTGAAAACCCATATCCCACCTTATATATACCCTTGAGAAGTTATGAGGTTTAGAGAGGTAAAGCCTCACCTTTTTAGTAGCCAGATAGTCTATTAGGATTTGGTGCGTCTCTACATATTGTTGCTTCAGGTCAATAATAACCTGTACAGATGCTGGTGTTGGAGGTATATCTTTCAATGTTGTAATTAAGCTATCTGCTTTATTAAGTAACCCAATCAGCCCTTTATTCTTTCTGGTGTAATGAGAAATCAAAGAACTAAGAATATTTATAAAATCAAACCAAGATTTAGCTGGTGGAAGAGCTAGGGTGTCTATTTTCTTGAAAAAAATATAAGCTTCAGAGATAATCACCTCTGGTGTAGCAGATTTTAGCAAAATTCTTATTGTAGATTTAAGGCATACATAGGTTTGATGGGGTAAGTCTAATGTAAGATCAAGCATAATAGCATGATGATCCGAGAAAGGTAATGGTTGTAAAGATGGATTGATGAAGAAGTGCAGTTCCAGAGAGTAATATAATAGGTCTATAAGAGAAGAAAATTTCTTGGTATAAAATGAACATGCATCATGTGGGAAAAAAACCTGTACACACATGAAATGAGAATTTAAAAGGTGTAAAAATTTTGAATTGAAACAGTCATAAGTTGAGTTAAAGTCTCCAAGAAGAATTGTAGGAAAAGGATTTGAGATAAGTCCTAAATTAATGAGATGTATTTGATTACGAATGAGCCCAATATCTTTGTTTAAGTAGAGAAAAACTACATTGAATTTGAAAGAGTTTATACAAATGGTTATAAAGATTAAATTAGAGTTTAAAAAGCTAATTCTGAAATTTTGTATCAGAGATTGGAAAGGAATAAGAAGAGCAACCCCAGCTGATGGGCTATTAAATGTAGAATAATGAAAATAGCCTAATCTGTGCAATTTGTCAATTATCTTTTCATTTGAATTCATATGTAATTTTGTCTCTCCTAAACAAACTAAATGAGGCAAAAACTTCTTTGTCCAGTGAGCAAGAGCATCAACTCTTTTATCAGAGTTAAGCCCATGGACATTTAAGCCAGATATTTTTAATTTCATTCAATATATATAAAGAAAAAAAATTAAAGAATTAGCTTGAGTCTAGATATTTTGTATCTTTTAAAAAAAACCAATTAGAGTATGAGTGTCGATTCTTCAATCTTCTCATGTTTTTTATCAAGGTTATCTGTAATATTAATATTATGTTCAATATCCATAAGTTTTTGAGGAATGGCTTTTTTGTAGAAATCTTGTCCATGTTTGAATTCACTTTAGAAGTGATGTCAGACATCTGAGATTTAATTAATGTTAAGTTCAGATTGTCAGTTTTAAGTTTTTTGCTCTTGACAATTGTTTTGCACAATTTATTTCCAGAAGAACTTTTATTTGAGTCTGACAAATCCTCAGAAGTCATTGAATGTGATTTTTCAATAAAATTCCTATCACCTCTTCCTGCCTTTCTTTTGGATTTTTGACGAGTATAAGAATAATTTGTTGTCATAATTTCATCCAAATCAGAGTCCATTAAGTGTGATTTGTTATCTATAATCATTTGCATGTCGGTTTGTTCTTCTACAATATGGTTCTTTACAGGAAGTACAGGCATCAGAACTTCATGAGCTTGAGGCTGTATGAGTAATTCTGAAGGTGATTGTAATGTAGCAAGTATATTTTGATTTGAAGACCTATCACAGTTATGGAATTTGCTGTTTCTTCCCTTGCATTTAATGCAAATTCTAGCAGGGCAGTCTTTTATGAGATGTGTTCTTAGATGGCATAAGAAACTCTGTGGGGGAATACCCTGAAATGAAATTACAAGAGGAGTTGACTCTGCACAATGAATTGTAGGAATTGAAGTAGGAGACACACCTTTAATCAGTGATAATTTAAATAGAGCAGAGTTTGTAATGACTTCAGTATTTGCCCTTCTTTCCAATATATATTTGAACTCTGAAATTGAACCATAAAGTTTTAATAATTTTTGGAGATTATGTTGCCCGAAATTCAAATAACAGTTTCTTATATGGCCTGATAAGATTACTGGTGTGTTCATGTTTACATTAACCACTATTTTGTTGTTAATGATTTTAAGAGAATTTAGTAAAATGCTTTTCTGTAGAATATTATGACATTGAATTATAAGATACCTATTATTTGGGTGATTTAGCAATTGATAAATATGAGACCATAATTTTTTTTCAGTAATTTCTTGGCAAAAATGATCAACAGGAAATCTAAAAAGATCTTTGTTTCTCTTTGTAACTGCCAGAACAATTGATTTTTCATTAGTGTAGTTGATGAAAGATCTTAGAAGCTGATCAGGGATAGATTCATTAAACTGAGTAATAATACTATTGATTTCATCTTGGTCTAAGTTAACCACTGAGGCTGAATCATTATTAAAAATATTTTGCAAATATTTTCACAAATATTGAATATATCATTATTAGATAAAGAATTGTTATCATGATTAATTCCTGATATATTACATGAATTTAATAGTATATTAGCATATGATTCTTTTGCAGAATTGTGTATAACTGAAGACGATTGAAGCAGTGAATGATTTATCTCATTACCTGATTTCTTATTTGATATGTCAAAATTAAAACTAGATTTAATAGTATTACATTTGTTATAAACAAATGAATCATTTTTAGCATTTGTAATATTATTTTTATCAAGTTGTGGTAAATCTTCTCCTTCCATAATGTCATCATTTTGCACAAAATCATTGAATTTATTTTGTAATAAAAAATATCTTTCTTAGAAATAAATTTATTCATTTTAGCAACATTTTCACTTAATGATTTATTAAAAACAGAACTTTTTTTATTTTTTGAATTTCTTAAAAGCATTGTTATAACTTCAGCATTGTTATCGCTAACTTTTTTAACTCGACTATTTTTAACTTGATTATTTTTAAAATTTGAAACTATCTCTGTGACATTGTTATCATTTGATGAAAGTTGTTCAAACTTTTGGGATTCATTTAATAAATGTAGATCTTTGTTATCAAACATGTTTTCAATTGAGGAAGAGAGAGAAAAAAGATTTCTTACCATTTTTCTTCTTTGTAGATGTTCTAATCTTTGATTTCATAACGGATTTCATATTTTGTTCTATTTCTTTCCTACTTGAGCTTGAAGTCATTAATTCCTCTGAAGCCATAGAACTATCTTTAAACATATTTACTGTGAAGTTTGTACAGCAAATAATAATCAAACCACTGGGGTTTGAAATTAAAAAATAACTAAAAAATAAGTATATATATATATATTGTTATT
>JAQFVV010000883.1:131039-175020 GCA_028023455.1 Epiperipatus broadwayi | reverse complement strand
TCATTATAATATATATAAAGACATTTATAACAGAACTGTGAATGCTTAAATGGTGAAATGGACTTGTACAATTGGACAATCCAAGAACAATATTTCCACTGCAACTGAAGTTGTTGCCTTGTTTATTTCAAGCTTATGCCTCCCAAATACATATGAGGCATGAATAGAGATGTTCTGAAAGTTTAACATTGCAGTTAATATAACAAAATTTTGATTAACTAACAGAGAAATGGACATGTATAGTTGGACAATTTTGCGAACAATAATTTAAGCATAAGAGGTTGGGTTTATGTGTGTGAGTCTGGAAGGCAGGTGAATTTTGTGTCACTGCACATCTGGAACCATAAAAACCACGCTCACCTATTCATATGTTTATACTTGAATGTTTGAAAATCATATCTACTGAATCAATTGTATGAGTGCGGATGCGTTTTCACATGCATCTACACTCGCTAAATTTGTAACAATTCTTGTTGATTGCATTGTAATATCCAAACTTATGCCTCCTGAATTATCTTGAGGCACAAATAAAGGCGTTTGAAAGATAAATATTAATGTTGACATAATGCAATAATATCCACACTGATCACAGTTTCTCAGAACACATTTCTAATAACAAACACTACCTATATGAGATTAACATATTCTAAAATTTATTCATATAGAAATTTTATTTGAAGTCACACAGACATATATATTTAAAAACAAAAAAAAATTAAATAGATGAAACTTTATATTAATAATTATTAGTCTTATTTTTTAACAAAAAAAAATTCTATAAGCACACTAATAGTCCCTTTATTAAAATAATCTTTTATTTTTTAGTCATCCTAGGTGCATTTTTTTTTTGACATGTAAAAAAAATATTTTTATTTTTCACTGTTGCAAAAACAAACTTTTGTATTCTAACGAGTCAATTAAAGAAAGTATAATAATTATCTGCAATAGTTACTCTATTATAAAACATTTTTCAAACGTCAATATTTTTTTTTTCCAATTAAGAAAAAAGTAATCACCATAATCCAAAAGTCAGACGTAACTTATTATTACAAAGGCATTTAATTCTTATCTAAATGAAAAAGAATTGATGTCAGGTTATGTAAGCATCATGTGACGTCTTGATTAAAAGAAAATGACAGAACTAATAATTATTACTAATTATTGTATCAATCAGATTAAATTAACAAACATCTCTTCAGTATGCACTTCAAATATAAAAGGTTACGCTTTTTTATGATTTTTTAAAACTATAAATTCATGCTTAATTTTATCTTTTCCTTCAGCAGATAAAATCGATTTAAAAAAATTGCGTATAAAATAAACAACTATTAAATAAATACATAATCGAATGGTTTTATTGCTCGGAAGTTCCTAAAATGTTTTAGCACTGGAAGCACTAGAACTGGAATCAATTCGAATACCTTCTCCTTTCGAATTCGACATTCTACCATTACATTAAATCATGCGGGCAGTAAATATTAATTCATTACAAACAAACAAAGCTGAGGTATTAAACCACTAAACATCACATGATCACCATCTCATGATAGCACATAACTGTTTTTTGTTTAAAGCTGAGGTATGTTAATTTTTATTACTATTTATTATAGAATATGTTTATTATCACATACATTGTCGATAATAAATGTATTTAAACATATTTATTAACAAAACAAAAAAGTAGATGAACAGATAGATATAAATAAATAAATCGCAATAGTATGAAGAAAAAATATTGGCATAATACTCATCTATACATGTGCTTTGGCGAAATTTTCATATTATTAAATACTATACATATAAATTGAAAATAATATATTTATTCATAGGTTAGGCACAAGGTAAATCTTTTATCATAAATTTATCATTAGCATAGATTTGTATTATTTAAATAAATAGACGATTTGACAACGTAAGATTAAAAGATCATATATTCGATATATTATATATCTGCAATATGCTAATGTTTAGACCATAATAAAGCTCTGCGTGGTAAATTCTTATGAGCTTCCGAGTGATAAACTATTCTATTATAATTATTTTCGGAAGAACAGTATAAATATATTTATTATTTATTGTTTATTTATTTCCATAATATATTAAATTATTAATAATATATTATATTAAATTATTAATTAGCGAAAAAGAGACATTGATTCTGGGAAAATATTATGAATTACTTAAATATATTGTTTGATGCTTGTAAATAAAAATTAAAATTATTTATAATAAAGGCAAAAATATTATTTTCAACTTTGAACCAATTGTTTAAATTTCAAGAACAATTTTGTATATTAAGAAATTATTAATTTTATCTTGTAGTAAATATTTATAATATGTGTAAATACATAGTTTAAATTTTAATATTGAATGCATGTTAGAAAGTTCTGAAATAGATTATCTCCAATTGAAATTAATAAATTATTTAAAGTTATTAAATGTGAAATAAAATTGGTCAAACGTTAATGACCTAATATATATAATCAGTTGTTTAGAATATAAAGGTATTACAATCACTATATAATTTACTTAAATAATTTAATTTAGAATGTGTATTGAAAATTCCATATAAATATGTAAGCTAATCCGATTAAAAAATAAAAGCTTTTAAAAAAAAATGATTTCAAGATAAATTCTTGATAAATATAAAACAGTGGATGAAATGGTTTTCGAAATAAGACTTTTTGGCATTTATTTATTCCTCCTGTATTGTTAAGTTACAGAAGTTCATAACCACTGAGATAATGTTGTTGTTGTTGTTGTTGTTTTTTGTGATTACAAATAAGTGATAGAATTGACTACCAGCACATAAAAAAAGATTTTAACCAATACTAAGACACACAAGAACATTAGCTTCTTTTAATTGTAACTAGATATTGATCTAAATAATATTATAATCATTTTTTAAACATAATTTCCATATTTTTGCTAAATGTTCTGTTTGAGCTGGACAATCAATCTAAGTATGTAGTTAACCATCATACAAATTGAAAGATGAAGAAAAGTAGCTTGTAAAGCTTTAAACTCACCATAAATGTTTTTTCCATATAAAAGCTAACCTATTTACTTAAAAGTAGTCAAATCTATAAAAAGTCTATATTCAATCATGAAAGAAAAATGTGGAATATAAAGCAAATCAATATCCAACCATGAAATATCATCATAAAGGAGACAAAAGTAAGCAATATGAACAAAAAATTGTCAAATCTGATTAAGTGTTATACAAATCAGTAAAGAGAAGTATATAGATGTAAACAGAATGTTGTGAAAATATATTCCTTTTAATTTTTTCTTCTTAAAACCAAGGTCTAAATAAATATTTTTTACTAATTTTTTTATAAGGTTTAAAACCATTTTAATTTTAAATTTTATATATGTACAGTATTTTAGATTTATATATATAAATAATATTTTATTCTCTCTCTCTCTTTTTTTTTTGTAGAGGATAAAGTTTGTGTTCCTCTATATTTTCTTTTTTTTATTTGAAAAGAAAAACTCTCAAGTTTTTTTTTTTATGTTTTGGGGGTGAAAAAAATTCATGCTCAGTAAATGTTTTTTTTTTATTTTCATGAAGAAGTTCATTTTAATTTACTTATAATGAGAGTTTGCTATATTTTTTGTAATTGCCTTATGCAGCAAAATGATTTTTATATATAAAGTACATCAACTTATTAATACATCAAAATGGGAGATTAAGTAACTTTTTATTTATTAAGCAAAAGATAACTAGATTGATATGCAAAGATCTCATTAATGAATAATTTGTTATCTTTATTTATTGTTAATTTACCGTTTTTTATTTTATCAAATTATTATCATAATTAATTGGTATATTCGTTATTTTTCTATATATTTTATAACTCCTCTTTATAAATTATATTTATATAATTGAACTGATTATAGATAATTTAATAATTATACTCTATATAAAGTGGATATTTATTATAGAAGATAAATGGGAATATAATATAGAAATTAGATTATGTGAGGCACTAGAAGTTCTGTAAATGTAGAGGATCCATGGCAGTGCTATAAGTTTATTCATGGAAAATAAATAAACTAGTGGACAGTCTGAAGTCTGATATTATTTATATATATCAAATATGGATTTATGAGATGTAGTCAAGTCCATATTTCATTTCATTTTGATGCATCAATAAATAAATGTATAAATGTGTAATATTTTCAACTTAATAATTTGTTATATTTTAGCAGTCCAAAATGAGATATTATGATAATCTTTATAAACTACACAAATGTTCAAAACAAATAAATAAAATAAATTACTTTTAGAAATAAAATAAAAACATTCAAAGATTAATAGTAAAAAAGTAACAATAGATAAAGATTAAAAAGAAGTAAAACTTTAATTAAAAAAAATATTTTGAAGAGTTTTCATAAGTTAAGAATAGACTAAAGATATACTTTATCCTAACTAAGAACAAATATTCCAAGAGAAAATTGAAGTTTTGTTTTAGTGCAACTTATAAAAGTATAAGATGATCATGTTTAAAAAATGTAACAATGCCAACCAATTTAACTAAGGTATTTGTGTTATTGATATGAGCAGGTGGACATTTGTTGCAAAGAATTTGATGAATATATCTAAGCAATTTCTGAACATTATCAATTTTATATGTGAAAGTTGAACAAAATGTTTTTTGGACCTTTCAGTGCATTTTAGAATGGCAGCCCATATTTTTGATAAATCTATGGTTTTGAAAACTCTCAAAAAATGTTTACAAAAAAAATGCTTACTAGGAAACATCACATTTAATATTTATATTTTATTTTTTATTACTATTATTTTTAAAAAAGAAATCATTGTGGAAAAATTAATTACAATATTTATAGTTTTTTTTTTACTTTTTGGGAGGATTAATTTATTAGGGGGGAAATGAAAAAAATATATAAATATAATATTTATATCTTATTTGTGTCAGTGGTATGCAATCACATCATGACCATTAATGCACAATTTTTAGGAGAGCAGGATTCTATCTCTTTGTAAATAGTCCACTGTATCATACTTTGTAATAGAGAGATCCCAAATTTTTATCATTATGACAATTTACCAAAAATAAACTGCTAACAAAAAAAAACGCACTCAACTAAACCAAAGTATGACAATGCTAAGAGTGTCTCGTTGCTTCTCACAATATAAGTAAGCTTGTGGCTAAGACCTGTAGAGGTCCCTACCTTCGAATTTTTCAGAAGCTTATTCATAAGGTTACAGCCTTAGTAAATATTACTTAATATAATAATGTGCGTTTAATAAAAATTTATAATTACAACTTTAAATTATCGTAATAGATTTCTTACTGTAAGATCTTTCCATTGACTCATTGTAAATTGTAAGATTTCATGAGTATTAATGTATAATAAGAATTGTGGGCTTAATTAGTGAAGTATTGAATAGCTTCATACTCTTAGATCTAACCACTTCAGCTTCACCTATTCATATATAAAAGTAGGTTGAAGTAAAGAAGGTTTCCCTCTTTTCTTCTGAGCGTAAGCTTGTGGCTAAGACCTGTAGAGATCCCTACCTTCGAATTTTTCAGATGCTTATTCATAAGGTTACAGCCTTAGTAAATATTACTTAATATAAGTATATAAAAAAACGAAATAATGCTTCTTAATGAAATTTATCAGAATTTTTTTTTAACTTTAAAAAATAATTTATTAATTTTGTTTTAATTTAACACCTAATATATCTTCTGTAGATTGTATGTTCTCGAAACTGTATATTTATCAAAAATATGGGCTGTCTTCTTGGTTTACTGGAAATTCATAAGTACCCACTTTTTATATTTTTAGTTTCATATAGTTCCAGAAATTATAAAAGATGACAGTTTAGATACAATTTAATATGGCTTGATGGCAGTATGATAAAAAGTACAGAATCCCATAGAAAATTTTAATTTTTCCATTTTTTTTTTTAAAAATATTTGCAAACTATAAAAAATTTATTATGATTGAGAATATATATATATATATGAGCAAAATATCAATTAGATCGGAAATTGAAAAATAGCTAAAAATTGACTTACAAGATTTCTCAGATGTCATCTACTCCTGCCTTTCCTTGCACAGGGACACCACCTTCAATCTTCAAAGATCCATTGAAACAGAGGTCTTTTCATCATCTATGCACTCTGGCTGCTCCAATGTGCTATTATTTTTGACCAGAGAGTATACTCAGTTAATCAAGAACTATTGGACCTTACTCACTCTCTCAAAACCAGAGATACCACACTAACCTTACCTTCCCTCCTCACAGACACCTGAGCAATCCTCCAACTCCCATCCTCTCAGTCTATGCCACAGGACTCATTCATTTAAATGTTTGCAACCTATGCAGTCACTCACTCAATGTGGACATGCATCTTGGACTTGCAACCAAAGACTTTTCTTGGCCTACACTATACACCTTTTCCACATCCCTTTCCTCTTTCATATGTATCTTTTGCCTTTCACCATGTTGCTCCTGAATTTCATTTTACCATGTAATCCCTTTTTTGTAAACTTTTTTTTTTAACTGTTATGTATTTTTTTTTTTTTTTTTATGAAATAAACCTTCATCACTGAGGGAAAAAAAAAATTCTCAGATCAATAAAAAAAAACAGAATAAGTTAAATAAAAGATTATAAAAATCAAATAATATTAAACTTTAAAAGAATTATACTTAGCTAAATCAATACCATTATCATTAGTTTCCAAAAGATAACTATTATGCATCTTCTCCAAGTAATCCTAAGCTCTGTCTTCAAATATCCATAGAAGCAATGCCTTTTAATATCAGCTTCAATATTTTTTGCTTTTACCTTCATAACTTTTTTTTTCTAATATATCCATCAATTTTTTTTAATTTCAAAGTATATGTGCAATCCAATTTTAAACACATTTCACTTTTTTAACAAAACATCTTTTTATTTAATTCTTCAATACCATATAATTTTATTTTATTTTCTCCAGTTTTCTCCAAATATATTTCTAGAGCCTCTATTCTTTTCTCTTTTTTTTATAAAAAAATCAATTATCATTTTTGTATATACATCTATATTTCAAATAAAATATTTATCAAGCTTCCTTTTTAAATCTAACTTCAAATTAATTCCTATTCTTAAAAAAAGTCTGCTTAACACATGCAATTTTTACTTTAATTTTTTTTATAATTGACCAATTGTCAAAATATTTCAGAATATTAATTTGTTCCATAACTTCCAATCTAATAATGACTTTAGTTTTAATTTTCTCCACTTATTTTTATTATTTAATTTAACACTTTTTCAGTAAATATTTCTTTGAAGATTAGAATTTTAAGAATAGTTTAAGAAGTTTCTTTGGTAAATGAGACAAAGGATGAAGAAATGACAATTCAGGCTGGCATTAAAAGGAATAAATTATTTTGTCCTTTATTATTTATCTCTAATTTGGTATACTGCCCTCTCAAATATAAACTTAAATACTGGGAGCATATTTATTAATGTGTATTTCCTCATCAAATGATAATAACGAAGCCCTTTTAAATATAACCAATAAGCAGTTGACTAAAAAATTAAATATTGAGCTAGAAACCAAAATACTATGATTTGCTCTTAAAACTAAATTTTGGATTACTTCCTACCTTTCATTCTACAGATATAAAAGAAATTGCAGTAACATAAAGTCATATGCAATTTATGCCAAAGAGAGTTAGAAATCCAATCACATTTTTTATTCATGTTCCATGTTTGATTATTTTTGAATTAGATATCCCCAAAATATTTCAAACAAAAATCATACCATGCACACACTTCTCCATATGTTTGATAAAAGTATTTATGCACTTTTTTCAAAGTAGCACATTTGCATTTTTTTTATTATGGTGTGCTAGTTGTACATTTGCATATGTTTCAAACATAAGAAGACATATTACTATATTTCAGAGCAAAATGGATATTATATGCTCAAGAAATGAGAAATCTCACAAACATTTATTCAGACACATGCTCACTAATGTGACTTCACTCATGTTTATAATATGACTCTATTACAAAATGGTCACAGGATAAATAAAAGCAAAACAAAACAAAAGACTAATATATACAGAAAGCTGTTAATTCAATGTAGAGGTCTTATTTTCTGCATAGGATAATAAAAAAAAAACAAATTTATATTATATAAACCATATACCTCTTTTTGTTTTGTTTATAACATCATAGTTTCCTTTTATTCTAACCAATGGGTTTGTACTAACTGTTATTGTAACTTTATAGTTTAATAAAGCCTTTTGATCTTTTTGTGTGTGTTTTTATAATGGAAACAAAAAGCAATGGCAATGTCTAGTATTTTTTCATCTCTACATAGTATAAATGTATTCTGCTTTTTTAATTTTAAATGTCACCAAATAATCTGATTTCTTAACCCCAATAGCTCCTGATATCTAAATATCATAGTTAGAAATGATAATTCATCAAAATCATCTATAGTTTAAAACAAGTTTCCTTCTATTTACAACAATAACGTGAAAGGCTAAAACCTTCAACAGGTGCACTTTAAAAAATGCTTATGTGACAGCCAATCAGATGTAATAATGACTGCATGTGGAATTCTCAATTCTAAAACACAAGCCAGAAATATGAGAAAAAGATGGAACCCAACTTCTTCTCTACTTAAATTTATATATAAATAACATATTATACATGCTTTTGATTAGCTAATAAGATAATTCTTAAAAAGTTAAACATGCTATACAGCATTCTAGCAAATAGTGTATAATATGCTTTATTGTTTGAATAATTTGAGTCCATAAGTCACTGCTTTAAATGTGATACAATAATCTAGTCTTGTTATCTGACCTCTCTTTTAAATGGATCTCTGTTTTATAAGGCAATACTTCTATATCACAGTGAACAATCAGATTTTCTGACCTGTTTATGCCAGTAGTTATTTGTTTATATTATTTCATTGGAATAATAATAGTAGATTACTCCACAGCACATGTATATTGAATGTGAAGAGCAGAGCTCTTTAGTTTGGATAAGTCCATTATTGAGGATAATCTTATGATGAGTCCAGAACAATACAACTATGAAATATATAATTTTCCAAGAGTGATAAAATGATGTTTATAAATTTTGAAATCCTCTATATTATTCCACACGAATTTGTAACATTTTGATCATATATTTATAAAGAGTATGATTGAATGTATATAGTCAAAACTTTTATTTATCATAAAATAAATTTCTTTATTTGCAATGTTTTGTTAGTATTTTATAAAATATGCACAAATGCATCTGCTTTCTTAATAAATCTTATAATTAAACCAAGAGATTTACTAGTGTAGTATTAACTGTAATTTTAAGCACAAGAAAATCAATTCTTTACACATGTGCTGTATTATTATATTCAATCAACATTGTTTTTGTTGAACGTTATGAAAGCCTTAATCCAAGGCACAAGATAGAATCTTTGAAAAGATAAGAGTAACTATCTTATTTCTTATACCTAATAATATAATGTGGTAATGGTAAATTTTTAAATATCGCATATTAGCATTGTGGGAAGGCTGGAAGTGAAGTGAATAATATAAAATCTTCATGCTCTTATTCCAAGATACTTAACATTGATCAAAGATAAGACAGCTGCTCTTAACTTTTCAAGGATTCAATCTTGTGCTTTGGATTGACAGTTTCCTAACATTCAACAAAACAATGTTGATTGAATATAACAGTAAAGCGCATGTGTAAAGAGTTGATTATCTTCTGCTTAAAATTTTATATTTCTGATTCCAACATCACAACTTATAAATTCATTTAATATTTTATCATTGATGTATCACATTTTAAATAATTGAGTGTACTGATAATAACCATAATTCTCATCAAAAAGTTCAGTAACACACCTGTTTCTATTTATTCTGGAAGTAGGTATATTACTTTAACAGGTGCCCCCGGTATCAATTTTGTTGTTTGTATAAATATCTAAAAAAAATGGATCTGTTGGCCATGTAAGGTAGTAAATGCAAAACTATGACTGTCTAGTCACCATAACATCTGCAGATAGGATTTTAATACTATCTACCATATTGGGTTCAAATATGAATCCACTTTCTTAATGAAATCTTAAGAAATAAAATTTACAAATCCTATATAAGGATGTAAGTTAACAAAAAAAATCTATTTAGTGGCCATTATCTTGTTAAAAAAGATGAACAATAATTTCTTCAAAAAAAGCATATTTATGAGCGTCAGTTAATGATCTCAAGCGCCAATCTCACTAACACCATAAGAATTATACTTTTCCTATCTAAATAATCTTAGAACTATCATTAATTAGGTGCCTGGTTCTCTAGCTAGCTCAAATCCCAGGGTAGGGAGGTAAAAATACCTATCAGGTTGATGGAGGTAAATGGATAACTTTGTGTATTTGGAACATTTTTTTTTTCAATTTCTATGCTTTTCAGATTAGATTGTGTGGCATTTAAAATTAGTTGATTTGAACTCACTATTTCTAAACATTTATTACTTCAATGCACAATCTATTTTCTTTTCAAATTTATGGTTTTAAGTTTAAAAGCACGTTAATATAATTGCTTACTCGGAAAAGCATACTCAACTATTTTGCAATATATATTGTCATGAAGGGAACTAGGCCGATATAAGTGATAAATATCTTTATTAATGTTAGACAAATAACTTGTTTTAAAGTAAGTATACAATTTTATTGCTATTCTGTCTAATTAAATATTGAGAAAAGAGAAAAATATATATAATTTACATATCAAATGATAACATAAAAGAAAAAAAAACCAAATTTATTAAATATAAAAGACCATTTAATTAAACAGCATGTGTAAGAATGCACTAAAACATTACAGATTAAATTATATAGTTTTAAACAATGTTTAAATCTTTAGAGAGTAATGATAAGCAATTTTCAGTTCACTTAAGACAATAAAAATTAGTCATATTTACCTTGTAGTACCCGGGATTTTATTTTTATTAGGGATAAGTTTATTTCCACATAAGCTTGTTTCACTAATCCAAACAATATATATATCCCTTATTGTCAACGAATGAAAAAAAATTTCTGTTAAAGACAAAAGTCTGGCACAACCATCCATTTTGTGGTATTGCTTGGATATAGAAAATAATGACGGCTTATTGGAAGCTTTCTTAATGTATACAGTTCAAGATTCCTTCCTTCCTGGATTATTTTAGTGATGTATCAGTAGGGTTCTTAGGGTTCTTGGATGGTCAGGTATTAGATAGGAATAGCTATATATATGTGGAGCTTAGGGTGATCGCCTTACACGTATTTGTTCTACCCCAGCATTACGATTATAATGATCATTTAAATTGATATTGTTAAATCCATTTTCTTCTTGAGAGGATTGCTTGAAGGACTTTTAATATTTTATTTTTATAATGCGAGTATAGCCACACCAGTAAACTTTACAAACAGAGAAAAATATTAATACAACATTTCTGTCTGAAAAACACTCTTATGCTCTGGCTCCAATTCTTTTTTTTTTAATTAATCCAATTCTTTTATTTCCCCAAAATAGTTTATCGGCATTGAGATCTCTATTTCTCAGGCAAGCTTTTAACACCTTTCCTTTCGAACTTTATCTCTCTCTTTGGCATATATATATATATAGTGCCCTTTTCTATAGGTCAATGATGATTATGAATGGTCAATTACTAAAAAAATTTTAAAATTAATATTATAAATTATAAATGGGCAATAAAAAGTTAATATAATATATTTAATAATAAGTATTGTGATGGTGGGGATTGCATCTAGTTCTATATTTTTCTAAATTATTTTTCAAAATTTTATATAATCATTTTAAATAATATAAGTAGCCAATTTATTAATACAGATAAAACTAGACTAAACACCGGAAATGTCTACGTGACTGTCTGGAATATTTTATGTATAAGTACCAGTTTAGATTAATACAAATAATTAAAATATTTAAATAGTATATTATAGAACTGGATGGAATTGTCACACATTATAATAAAAAATAAGATTGTACATTTTAGTAATTATTGTTTCAAAATTATTTTAAAAATAGTTAAATTGTAATAGATAATAATTAATTTAAAAATAATAATAGGTTAATATTTAAGTCTATTACATCATCATTTTAAAACTTTAGAAAATGTTTACAAACCAAAGTAGGGAGTGACCAATAAAAAGATAGATTTTGGCAGACAAGAGAAATCGCGCCAATTAATTGTATAAACGAGGAGAACAAAAATGTGTTGACTCCAGAGCAGAGGTAAAATTTTAAGCTCTTTAAAATTTCTTTCTTTCTTCAATTATTAGTCAATTTTATTGGAATTTTTAATAAATATCTTTGAAGGAAGCTAACTAACATTTTAAAATCTTTCGAAGCGAATCTAAGAATAAAATTTTAAAAAAGTTCTCATAATAATGTTTCACTAACTCCACAGTTACCTGCCAGTGGATTCTGTTAAAATATAATCTGAATTTTCAATAAAAATGGATGGATTTTTAAAACCAAGTTATAAATTTTGTAATATTTTAAAAATGTTAACGTTGTTCATTGATATAGTTTGTATAGCGTATTACTACGAAAACTGCTTTAGTGCGTGTAAAATTGATGAAAGGACATTGTGCACAAAGTTAATGAATATAATGAAAAATAAAAATAAATATTATTCGTGTAAGAATAAATGGACAAAAAGAAATTTTATGAATTGTTTTCTTTAAGATGACCTGAGCAATTACTCTAGAAATAGTTAAAGATCAAAAATGTCGTATATAAAATAATAATGAATAAAAGTGAAATTACCAAGGAAATTACTTGCCTGAAGAAGAAGAAAAAAAATAGTTTACAGAGAAATAAATATAAAATATTGGATCCATGGAAAAACGCAATTTGGTACCATAATGATATAAATACTTGTAGTTCTGCTAGAAATAAAGATGCATCAACGCGCCGAGGTAATATTCGCCCGAACATTAAAAACTTCGTGGGATAACTAAATAAATGTTTTTTAATAATTTTGAATTAAACCTTGAAACTAAAGATCGTCTAAACAGTTAACTAAATGAACTAATTTGTTTAAAACTTTAATAATCAGAAAGGAGAACATTCGGATAAAAGAAGAAATAATAAATATTAGGGGACTAACCAAGATTTACCGCCAGAAAAATATGTGATTATAGTTTAAATTATTTTCTTTATTAATCTAAGTTAAACATTAGATAGCAAATAGGGAAACAAATACATTAATTTGCAATATAACATTATATAAAATAATATGGTTTTTTTTTGATTTTGAATGTTCAAATAAAATTGTATGTGTGTGGAAATTTTGTATGTTTGCGATGCTCGAGGAGAAAGAAAACCACTACGAACTCTAATAGGAAGGTAAAAGATTATTTTGGTACATTTTATGGTTATTAATAATATAATGTATGTTTTATTTATTTAGATCAGCAGTGAACCGAATGAATGTAGTGCAAAATTTTATTGTTATAGTTATTGTAAAACGCATTTTGAAAAACAACACTCTAAAACACTTTGAGATGTAATTAGATTTTTAAAAAATATGCATACGACAATCATTTAATGCATTATTAATATAGTTCAATATAACCAATGGTTATGTCATATTTTCTGTTAATTTTTCCGATTAGGATATTTAAGTGTTATTTAATAAAACGTAGATGTCGAACCTACAGTGTAATAAAGCAAGACAAATTGTTCTTATAGAATAGGGGAATGTTTTTATATTAGTGAATTTTGTTTATTGTTTTAAAAGGTAGTTAGTTTTATTGATGTTGGATACAGTGAAAATCTTGAGAGATATTTTGGATAGTGACTTGGTAGTACATGGAGATTCGGAAACCAAGATGATGTATTAAAAACTAGGATGCTACAGGGAATGGAATTATAAGTAGTTTTAAATGGTAATCAGCATAGTTAACAAAGCCCTACGACTGTTACACATGTTGTCATGGACAGTGTTACTTTATCTTTCTTGTGAATCTTATTAGATGTTTGGTAAAGCTGAATAAATAGCTGCCACATCGTGCTTATCGTCAGGGTTATCAGACAAGGAATGTCGGCCCTATCCACACTGTTCCATACATTTTGAAGTATATATTTTGATGAGTTATTTATCTATCTTCCCAGTATCCTATACATCTTTCGCTATCTTTATCTGTATTTCTTGCAACTACATCGTTATTTGATAAGTCTATTGAAAAGAAACAATAGATATTTTAGAATGTATGTCATGCTGTTATTTGAAATAAGAATAGTTAGGTATTAACAAAGAGTAGATTATGATTATTGAAAAAAGATGCATATATCCTAAGAAAGGAAGGAGTCAGAGATTTATTTTAATTTTAAGAAATGAACTATAATTTGATAAAAATATACCCAAATAGAAATATACAAAAATATTAAAAAATGATTTAACGTGTTCTTATTGTTGATTATATTTTAAAATATAAGTATTGCATATTTAAAGAATGTAATAACATTCGATGATTATAATATATGTTAAACTGAAACAGGAAATAATTAAGCCCGTGTTATGGCATTATACATGAGTATGGCTTATGAAAAAATGTATTAGAGTTTACGAGCATTAGTTTGAACAATATGCAGAGTGACTTATAGAGAGTTACAAGAAAATGTATTTTTTTTAAGAGGAAAAACCATATTGATTGTAAATTTATAATGTTTATAAAGGATGTTTATCCACATATATAACTTATAATACTGTAATGTTAATATTAAAAGGTAAAGAATAGTATTACCCATAAAATAGTTAAACTAAGTAATATAATAAACTTAATGAGAAATAAATAACTTATAAAAGTATAATAATTTAAATTAACTATAAAAGAAATCTAAAAATGTATAATTTTACTTTTGTAGTGTTAAAAGAAAGGAGGATATCCCTTGTAAATAAATGTAAATAGATTTGTTTGTTTATCTTAATTTTGATTGTTGTTAATAAAATCCTAAATTTTGTTATTAAAACTTGTGTCTGAGTTTTGTTTTCTCTACATCATTGCATGAATTCATAGGATATGTTTACCGTCATTAAATTAAAATATATAATTGTTTGCACAAAATATAAATAGAAAAGTATATTAAATCTTAATTATTTATTGATGTTTTATAATTGAATAATTATAAAATTGCATTGCATTATTAATCATAAATCCATTGTCATGATAATTTGCTAAATTGTATGCTATTAGTTGCCATTTGCTTCATTTATCAGATTATCTAAACACTGCCACTTACTAATTATTTTATTACGTAAGGAAAAAGATAAACAAAGGGAGGATATTGAATTATTAACTAATTTATTATGGTTATAAATTTGCGATAAAAGAAAAGCCGTACTAGTTGGATTAAACAATGAAGATTGTGATTATTATTCTTATTGTTTTATTATTAATCTAACTTCCGAGTAGTAAATTATGACACAAAATCCCTTATCATATTTTGCTACTTTATTTTAATTTAACATTGAATAAATTTAAGAACCTGAGATTATTTTATCTGAGCTAGATAGTTACTATTATTGTTATGATAGATAAAAGATTAATACTTTAATTGTTAAATGAGTTTAGTAATTAGAAGTTGCAGAAGTCATAAGAATACTATGTAGTTATTATATGTAATAGTAGTAAAAGGGGGGATAGTGTTCTTATGCCATTGAGGTGGTATTCTATGGGATATTATCTCAATGTAATCTACTTTGTCACCTTATTTCCACTTCTAATCTCATGAATTATAGAATAGTTATTTGAGTTAATCTAAAACCGAACCTAAGTTAATTTTAAGCAACCTGAGCTAGCAAAGCATTCAATTGAATATCTCATTAATTATTAGAGCTATAATCCGGGGAGGCGATTTTCACTATATTATATTATTTATTTTGGGGGAAGTGGAGTACACATAAGTATACACGTAATTACATGTAGGGTGAAAGGGTAGATTGTGGCTTAACGTGGTGGGCTCGAGGTGTACGTAGTTACACAACATAAGTAAAGGGCAGATTGTGACGGCCCAAATTTAGAGGGGCCCAATCCATTAGAGAGAGAGAGAGGTTATAATATATATATATATATAAGGTTATTTATATACATACCCACACATTGAGGCCAATTTATGGACCTTGCACTTCTCTAGGCAGTTGGGGAATATTATGTGACTCTCTTGTAACAGGGTTTACACCCAGCTACTGTTATATAACATTTAATCTATTTAAATTTTTTACTGTGTTTAATTTAATATGCATGATTTTAATACTATAGCCTTTCTAGACTATGAAGTACTTGAAAATATAAAAAAATTATAACAATGATAAAGCATATTCAATTCATATAGAATTTTCATCATTTTAAATTAATTTAAAAATTTTATTTATTTAAAAATATAGTTTATCTATTAATAGATTTTTATAACTAAATTTGATCTTCAGAAGTAACATACAAACATGTAAACATAATATATTTGACATATTCAATGGGGGGGAAACAAATTCTAGTAAAAAATAAATTTAGATTATCTATAAGTGATTACTCTCTTTTTTCTTAATGTTAAATACAAAGAAAGTATGGTTATTTTCTACTCCCTGGTGCCAGCCGTTTGATGGCGTTGATGCTAATCAAAAACATATACATATTATGATTCCAGGCTGGGCCTGTGATTCTATATAAATATCGGCTTTTTTAGTTTTTGTAATAGGAAATTAGAGGAACTAATAGTAAATAATATTACAATTTAAAAAAAAAAAAAATTTAGAAATTCACATTAAATTTTAAAATGATACCTGAATAATTGACATTTTTTGGACAGTAATTAATCATAAAATGGGTTGTTTTTGTTTATGTGTATCTGTCAAAAGTTACAGGATTTTTTTAATCAAAAATAAGATGCAATTATACATTTTTTTTCAATTTACACAAAATTACTACATTCACGCTAAATTTACAAATGATACCCAACTAATTTGCTTTTTTTTTTGTTTTTGATCAGTAATTAATCAGAAAGTGAGTTCTTTTTGTTAGTGTGTATATATAAAAAGTACCGTTCTTTAAATACTACATTTCAAAATGATACCTGACTATGTTGCATTTTTTTTTTTTGGGGGGGGATAGTAATGAATCAGAAAGTATATTGTTTTTGTTGGTGTGTAGATATCAAAAGATGTAATATTATTTAAATACTAAATTTAAAAATGATACCCATGAATAACTTTTTTCAGGGATATTGACAGTAATTAATCAGAAGATGGGTTTTATTTTCTTTGTGTGTGTGTGTATATATATATATGTAAAAAGTTACGGTCTTTTTTTCAATCGAAAATAATATGCAATTCTACATTATTCAATTTACCCACAACATTAAAAAAATTCACACTACAATTTTAAAATGATACCCAACTAATTTGCTTTTTTTTGGGGACAGTAATTAATCAGAAAATGGGTTATTTTTGTTGGTGTGTATATCTAAAAAGGACCGTCATTGAAAGACTCAATTGAAAAATGATATCCAACTAATTTGCTTTCTTCTTTTTTTTTTTTTGGACAGTAATTAATCAGAAAGTGGGTTCTTTTTGTTAGTGTGTCTATATAAAAAGATACCGTTATTTAAATACTAAATTTTAAAATGATAGTCAACTAATCTGTGTTTCTTTTGGACAGTAATTAATCAGAAAGTGGGGTGTTTTTTTTTTTGTAAATATTGTGTATATATAAAAAGTACTGTAATTCAAATACTACATTTAAAAATCAAACCCCTACTAATTTGCTTTCTTTTTTTTGTTGGACAGTAATTAATCAGAAACTGGATTGTTTTTGTTAGTGTGTATATATAAAAACTAATCTTATTTAAACAGTAAATGTAAAAAAAATAATACCTTACTAATTTTCTGTTGTTTTTTTTTTGACAAGTAATTTCTAATAATCAGACACTGGGTTGTTTTTGTTTGTGTGTGTATATATATAAAGTAACTTGTCACAAATGAATTCTCACGCAAACATTACTTTTCACATGAACCTCAAAATACTGCCATTCCACATCCTTAAAAGCAATTTTTGAGGGTTACCCATTCACAATGGAACCTTCAGGACATTGTTAATAAAGTTACAATGTAACAATAGGTTAGAGCACTTGAAAAAAAAATACCTTTTAATGAAATTTTAAATAATTACAATAGGCTAAAATCCCCACCCTCTCACACCAAAGTATAGAGAAAATAGACATTCTAGTATTATGACAAAGTTAATAACACAAACAACTGTGGCATCCAATAAAGGCATTTATCTGTGCTTTTAGCATAGAAAAAAGCCAGACTGGTGGGGACTCTTTCTGTGTTTTATCATAGAAAAAAGCCTCTTAGGTTGGGTGTAGGCCACTGAAATGGTATATTTCTAGGAATTGACCTAGAAATGGCGCCATCATGTGGCTGACACCAGAGAATAGAAAATAACTGAAAGTACTTACAGAACTTTTTTTTCTTTTTATTCAGCAGCTTTGTCTGAGGAACTTGTATTAATACGCAATTTTTAATTTAATTATCTTTGTTTTTCTATTGGTTGCATTCTATTAAAAGTATTCTCTGAAAATTGTAATAACCTTTGCCTTAATAATTATATTTATAAAGCGCATACTTGTTACTTAATGTAATATTTATTAAAGATATAATCCTAAGACTATGCACCTGAAAAAATGACATTAGGGACCTCTGCAAATCTTTAAATAAACCTTGTGTTAAAGATTTGCAGGGGTCCTGACTGTCATTTTTTCAGGCACATAGTCTTAGGGTTGTAGCCTTAATGTATATTATGTTAAGCTTTGCCTTGCAATTTATTGTGACTAAACATAAATAGTTTTGTTTACCATGATTTTTATTCTGCAAAGTGATTTCCTTTAAATAAATACAATTAATAAAATGGACATGATAAAATTTGTTACAGCCATTTGTGCAAATTATTATTATGGAATCCATGATTTTTTTTTTGTAATAGCGTAATTATGAATTATTTTCTTTGAAATCTTAAAATTTGGAATGCAGAGAGGACAATCCACTACATAGAAAAGAATGATTAAGTTTAGCTGATAACTGTGATATGGCTATTTCATATACATTGGTATTGTCATTTTATAAATAAAAATATTCAATAGCACATATACTTGAGAAATTTTTTAGTATAAAATTTAATTGTAAAATTATTATAGTTTTAAATCTTTCTCTTTAAAAAACCTTTAATTACTTTTAATTTTTTTTGTTCTCAAAAAAGAGTGTTCAGCAGGTAGTATATGCCAACATGAATATTTCACACAAAAATGAATAAAAAAGTTGTTAAATAGTATATAATAATCAAATAATTTTAAACTTTTAAACAGTAGTTTATTTTCGATTATCTCACTTATACTTTTAAAATTAGAAATCTGATTTTATTTGCATTATCAATCTGAGAAATTAATCATTTTAAATAAATTTTAATTTATTAATATTTTAATTATAAATGCATTATGTAAATACAGGATAATGTCAGTCTTAACATTAAAGCATGCACACACACATCTTTACAACAAATGCACTATTTTTATTAGATAAAGCTAATAATTCAGAAAATCTACATTATATCAAATTATAAAGATTTGTTGCCTTTACTACATTTTTCTCTGTCATATTTCAATAAATTTCACTGCTACTTCTAAATGCTTAATTCTATCCTTCTTACAAATATTTATATGTAAAACTATTAATGTTTTCTTATATATTAGATTTATTTTTTTTTATTTAATCCTGTGTCTGAATGCAACACAATAGCTGCATAGTAACACTCATGTCTCAAAAAATTGTGACATTATATTCAGAGTCATACCAAACTGAAAGTGCAATGATTGCACTGCACTTGGGCAGCAACATTAATAGGAAAACAAAAAAACAAGTATCATATATATATATTGTAGCTAATACCTAATTTAGATTATACAATGCAGTATGATCATTAATAGTAATAATATTTATTTTTTGCTATATATCCTGCATTGTAAAATTTAAGCTGTAAAGTCATTCAGACTTAATGACATTTGTAAAGAAATATAAACACAAAGATTTTCAACTAAAAAAAATTATTTTGTTGTTTTATGAGAATCATTTTAATAATAGAAATATCCTCTCATTATTAGTTTCAACAATGAAATTCTTTGAAATTTGGAAAACTTGGGTTTTATTAATTCTGTGTATAGGACATAAAGATAACAATTTTTTGTTATTTTAGATATTAGTCTATTTTAGCTTTTAGCATATAAAAGAGGTGTTGAATGCTATCTACTTTTATTTTTGAAAAGTATATATACTAGTAATTTGAGTTACAATAAAGATAATTATAGAAGTTTTAAAAGTATTTTTAGCATCAAGCTTCTTCTGCACAAGTTGTTGCAGGTTCGCTTCCCGGCCGATGCTATGACATATGAAAAAATATATATATTACTAATGAAAACCAGAACACAGGAAATTAATTTTTTTATGTATGTACATGCAATTTCTTTTAGCTATATTTTATGGGGATGCTGATAAAAATTTGCATCTGGTTGGCAAATATCCTTGGTGCATCAAAACAGAAGATTTTTAGTGCAATTTTAAATTGAAATGTTCCATATTAATGCTAGTGGTTATATATTTTTGTATATATTTTTGTCTCTAAATGGAAAGAGTAAAAAATAGAAAGCACCACTAATCAAATATTAATTATGAGGTTTGTTAGACATTATTTGTTATACTAACAGATAAACGATAAGTGTTTCCACTCATATTTATACTTATATTTTACTTCAAAATTTACTTTCATTAATTTAATATATAATTCACTTATATATATATATATATATTCTAACCTGGTCTTGTGCATCCTCACTTCAGAATAGTATATGATATAAAATAAAATGGGTTCTAGCTCAGTTAATAATTAATAAATAAAATATTCAGCATTAAAATTAAAATGTTTCACTAGCTCAAATTTAAAATATGAATAAGGTTCAGTTTATAAAAATAAATTAAATAAATATTTAATATTTTCATGAGACTTGAAGTGAAAATACAGGTGACAAGATAGATTACATTGAGCCAATATCCCACAGGATACTACCTCAATGGCATAAGAACACTATCCCCCCTTTATTACTATTTCAAATAACAAACTCATAGTATTCTTACGACTTTAATAACTTCTACTCACTAAGATTAAACTAATAATTAAGTCTTAATCTTCTATTTGTAATAATCTAGCTCAATAAAATAATCTCAGGTTCATAAAGTTTATTCTAAGTTAATTTAAAAATACGGTAGTAAAATATGAGAAGGGATTTTATGTCATAATCTACTACACTGAAACTAATAATAATAAATAATAATAATAATATTCTTCATTGTTTAACTACTACTGGATATCTTTTCTTTTCGTTATATTTTTATTACCATAATAAAATAATAAAATAATTTTATATAATCTTTTACCTTCATGTAATAATATAATAAATATGTGGTAGCATATGATAATCTGATAAACAAAGGATGTGTGGCAACTGATAGCATATAATTCAGTATACTATTGTGATAACTGATTTATGACCAATAAAACAATGTAAAATTATAATTATTTAATTAAAAGAATACCAATAAAATATTTAAATTCTTAAATATAACTCTCTATTTATCTTTTTGTGCAAAATTATATTTTTGTTTCAATTGTTATGAATATATCGTGATTTCATGCAGTGAAGTGGAGAAATAAACAATCAAGACACAAAAATTTTGAAAAACAAATTTTAACAAAGTTTATTAACAACAACAAATAAAATAAACAATTTATGTACACTATTTACAATGGATATCCTTATTTTAATATTATATTTTGATCTACTAAGTTATATAAAAAATAGTTTATAGTTTAGTTATATCTTTATTTATACTTAAGACAAAATAAAAATAAAAATGTTACCATTTGGTTTCTCATTATGGTTAACTTATAATAAATATATTTACTTATTAGCAAAATATTTCATCCTTAATATTATTAAACTATCTTATTTTTTAAAAAAAAATTCATAGGAAAACATTCTACAGAAAAAACAAAATTAACTTTATAATGAGTATGGATTTCTCAAAATATTAAAAAAATTTTCATCTTGCAAAGTCAAAGATGTTACATAAAATATTCATCCAAAATTCAGTACTAGATTTTAGTGTTTTATCACACGATGTTTACTAATCATAATATATTCTTATTTAGCCTTACTTTAGTATGATATAAGTGTATTAATCAATATATTCCTGTTATTCAATAAACAAAAAAATATATACTATGCGTACTCCTTACATTTATTGTATATTATTGTTTTTAAAAATATGCAATACTTATTTTTCTCTTAAAAAAATAATAATAAAGCATTTAAAAATAATTAACATTTCAAAGAAAACATCTTGTTTAGATACTCTATTCCAAAATTTATATTTCATTTCTGAAATAAATTCAAAAATATATTCTATGATTCTTTCCCTTCCTTAGGATATATTGGACCTTCAATTTTAAGTTATAAAATTCTATTCCTTCTAAGCAAATAAACCAATCTTATACAAAACAATAGCATAACCTAAGTTCTAAATTATTTATCATTTCTTTTAAACATATCTTACTGAACGATGCAGTTACATGAAATAAAGATAGTGAAATAGATGTATAGGATTTAAGGAAGAAAGCTAGAGTATCACTCATAATATATCTCAAAAATCATGGCACAGTGCATTACAAGAAAGAGGTATGACCTTTACCTGTCTAATAACCTCTAGTACATAAAAGATGTTAAAGCTATTTCTTCAGCTTTATTAAAACATCAAATATTTAAAGAAATATAAAAAACACTGTCCAAATAAAAATGTATACCAGTCATAGGGCTTGTTAACTATGCTGATATCCACATAAAGACTAAATATTATTTCTATTCCTTATCATATCCTATTTCTTAAAAACATCATCTTGGTTTCCTGTTCACTAAGTACTTCCAAGCCACTATCTCAACATTATTTCTCAAGATTTTCCACATCTTACATCGATAAATAACTATATGCATTTACAACACAATAAATAAAATTCACTGATAATTTTAAAACAATCTAGCTGTTCCAAAAGAAAAGTCTGTCTACTTTATCATTTTGTATGTTTAATCATATACAATCTAACTAGACAATATTTGAATATCCTAACATGAAAATTTTAAAAGAATCACATAATTATTTGTTATTATGTTGGATTATATCACTAATATATTAAAAAAAAAAATCATTGTATGCATATTTTCAAATCAATCCTATCTCATAATGTTTTTAAAAAATGTTGTATGAAAATGCGTTACATATAATTAAAACTTTTACACTTCATTCTTACTATCCATAGATGATCTAAAGAAAACAAAAATATACATTATAAATTATTAATAGTCATTATTATTACCAAAATAACCTTTATCTGGTCATCATATTCAGTAGGCTTCTTCATCCACTAGATACCGATCATTATATTCAGTAGGCTTCTTCATCCACTAGATACCGATCATTGCAAACAAAGAAATATACACTCATACACTTTATCTTAAAATATATTCTTATCTAAATTATTAGATTATTCTATTATAAAATTTTATATCATCAACAAATTAATGTTTTATGTTTTCCTAATCTTATAAAAAAAAATTAGATTTAAACTAGGTTAATAAAATAAAAAGAATCAAAACTATAATTACATATTTTCTTGACAATAGTTCCCGATAAGTCCAAAATGTTTACCATTTTCTCTAGAGTTTTAAAATGTTCTCCTCCAAGTGCATTAAAGTTTAAAACTAAAAAATAAATATTAATCTATTTAGCAAAATTTATAGAAAATAATCCTTGGTTTTAGTATTTAGGATGATAATTATTAAATCATAATATTAATTAATCCCATGAAATTTCTTCAATATTCTCTGCCAATATTCTCTGCAGCGTATCCGATGCATCACTCCATCTAGCTTAACTTTAAAATATTTGGTAAACTTTTTTTTTACAATATTTCCATGGATCCATTTTTTATTCAACTATGTGTTCACTTTTTTATATATGTTTCCTTCTTAATACATTTAAACTTTCGTTTGATATTTTTTTATATATCACCTTTTTAAAAAAAACTTCAAGTACTTTTAAGCAAATGTTTTCTAAATACATTTTAAACAATTCTAAGACTGGAGGTTTTAATATCAAAAATGCTTCAGTAACATATTTTCCTGGGTTCTTTCTTTAACTCTTGAAAATATTTTTTTTAAAAAATGTTACCTTCAGAAAGGATATAACATTTTACTCCTTTTGATATAATATTATATAAAATGATTCATAAGATATAATTGTCTTATTACTATTTTTAAAAAATAAATCTTGGATAAGCTTATCTAAATAATAGTGCGTCACAAATTTTTTTTTAGACGGCAAATAACTTTCCATTTAAGCTTCCAGCATAATGTCCAAATTATTTTTTGTACCAGAACAGTTCTCCAGTGAAGCATTAATAAAGCTGTATCAAAATATTCCAAAAACATTTTTATGTTATTAGAATTTATATCCATTTTATTCTACAGTATATCCATCTTTTCATTGCGAAGTTTAGGTCAAATTTCAGATAAAATAATCCTGGCAAGTACTTTTAAAAATTAAAAAATCATTTTCAAGAAGTTCCCAAATATATTATTTTTTTAACTCTCTTTTGCAAAATACTTTTAAAAATATCAATTAGTTTCTTGCAAATAAAACTATAAGAAAGTATTAAAAAAAATTGACTAAAATAAAATTTTAAAGTACTATCTCTCGATAGCTACTAATATACCTTTCTCTGGTTTCAATACATTATTAAATCTCCCCTGATACCCCCCATGCAATTCATATTTATAGTTTGTAAGAATACCTCATTTGATTGGTTGATTCTTACTTTAGCTTGAGAACAAATTTACATATATTTTTAGTTTTACAGAATTATATTTGAAAATAAAAATTATGACGTAATGAACTTAAAATATTATTTAAAATATTACTTTTAAATCAATTATTACTTTATCAAAATTATTTAAACATTTAAAATAACTTTTAAAATAATTTTAATAACCTATTCCATTTATCTATTTTTATTTAAACAAAATATTTAATTTTTTTATTAACTGTATTCGTCTTTATTACATTATTTAAAACATTACATACGATAGTTAACTTAATATTTATTATTATTTGCTTTTATGATAGGCAATAATTCTATCCAATTCTATAATATAACTTTTAAAATATTTTAAACTTCGTTACTTTAAATACAAACAAGCATGTGTGTGAAAGTATATAGTATACAAGTCACATGATTAATAACTTTGACAGACGATTTTCAATCTATTTCTCTGCCTAGATTAATAAAATTGCAACACTTTATTATATTAAATAATATAATTATAAAATTTGGAAGAACAATTTAGAAAATATAGAATTAAATACAATTCTCACCCTCATAAAGTTTATTTTTAAAATGTACGATATTAATTTTGATTATTAAATATGACTTTATAAATTTAAAATATAACATTTATTACTATAAGTTTTAAACTATTAAAATCGAACTTTTTAAATATACTTTTAATATTTATAGCTGTGTTATTTAATATGGCCAGCTTTTACAACCATATGCAACAATATTTAAAGCTTTACATAACTATTTTTAAATGATTCGTTATAATTTTATATACTACGTATTTTCTTTAGCTTCAAATTGTACTTTATATTATAATTGACAAACTATAATTAACATAGTAAAATAACACATTCTAAAATTTAAAATTTTTAGTAATTGACTGAGATGGACTATTACTGACCTATAGAAAAGGGCACTATATATATATATGCATAATGTTAAGTACAGGTAGTGTGATGTATCTAACTTATGCAATAGAAAATATATATTTTTAATGTTTTTCTAGCAAAGTCAGATTGTAAGCATTTTCTATTTTTTTAAACTTCTTTTATTAAGTTAAATTATTTATTTGGAAAATAATGTTTAATAATATCTATGCAAAAAAAAAATTTTTTTAAACTATTTTTTAAAACTGAAGGCAATATATATGAAAAATTAACCTTATAATTTGAACCTCAATGTAGTTATTTAAATACTTGTAAAAGATTAAGAAAAAAAATTGGACAATATATATACACACATACACATTTGGTAAAAATTATCAGTTCGCAACATCTGACTGATATGTGGAACAGTCTACTATTTATAAAAAATTGTAAAAGGTTATTAGCTTTTTTTCTTTAAATCATAAACAAATACTGCAGTGTTTTAATCTGTATATTACACCAAGAGAATACATTTAAAAGCACAAACATTTAAATGCAGAAAGCATTTACAATTATTTTATATTCATTAATTACTGTCCATTGACATCTGATGATATGAAAATTCAACAGCTATTCCCACAATTTTAAATATTCAAAACATTTGCACTTATTAAAAATTATTGATTTGTAATATATATATATTTGATTTTCAGAATACTTGATTAACTTAAGACATTTTCAGTATTATCTAAGCTAATATATGAGATTGTAATTAAAATATGTTATAATCAAATTTAAAAAATCAAGGCTGGACAGAAATTTGCTTATGTTGCCTATTTTTTTTTTTCCTGTAATAAAAGTGATTATGAAGAAAATTTGTGCAATTGATGCAAGTTTTCTTTAAAAAAAAAATTGGTTATTGGAGGACAACTCAGAATCAGCTTTAAAGTGACTTTGTCTTATTTAGAGGATTATCATCAATTAAAGCAAATGAGTTAAGGAATTAAAAACACTGATGAATGGTTTTACATAATTAGTAGCTTTCATAAATATTTTTTTATATATAATTAGAAAATATAAAGTATAGACATAAAAATAAACAAAGGTTATAGAAAATGCAAAAATGGTATTAAAAATATTTAAAAAAAAGATTCAGTGCTAAGCAATATTACTATAAAAATAATAACATGTTTATACTTTTACAAAAAAGAGAGTAAAAAAGGTTTATAATTAAGTTCAAGAAAAAAAAAAAAAACTTGCTTGGAAGTCTCGAAATAGAAATTTGAAGTTGCTTTTAGTGTGATGTCAATGGATAGTGATTATAAATAATAAACTATTTTTAAAATGAACATCTTTTTATCTGAGCATATAACTTAGTAATACATATAAGAACTGCATGAACTAAAATTCCCTGTTTGCAACAGGTGAGGAAGGAAAGACTTTCTTATATTTAAGATATTTTTGTATTTAATTTGGTAGCTCCTTATCATTGAAAGTCATTTATGATAAATTTAATTAAAATGCCAGCAAAGTTGTATTTTAGATAACATAGCAGAAAAGGGAAAACCTTTTAATTAAAAAAAAAAAAAAGGTTATATATAAATATCGATTGAAAACAAGTATATTTAATGGTGGGTGTTAATTAATGTAAACATTGGCTTGAAACGTATACTTTGGCCTTATTAGTTAAAAATAGAAATTTATTTTAAGAAAATTAAGAATATCATTATGTATTTTATATTAAATTATGAAACAAGATAATGACACTTAAAACATTTATTGTGTATTTTAAACATATAAAAAAAGATCTACATAATATAAAAAGACAAGATTAATGTTTTTTTGACATTGTAAATTTAACATAACTTTTCCATTAACATATTTCTAAAAGACTAACAATGAAGCAACTGTCTGTAATTATTCTATAATTATATATATAAAGATGATAAGCTTGAGAAAGGTAAATATATTTTTATATGGCAGCCTTAGTTTTTAATTATTCTGAATTTTTTTTTCAGGTAGAAATAATTTCATATTAATTATTTTCAGTTTTAAACTAATATTAATTTTAAATAAAATGGGTCTGATTTTGTAATAAAAAACTTAACTAAGTAGATCTAAATCATAAAAATGATATGTGAAAAAAACTAAAACAGTTTTTTTTTTTTTTTTAAGAAATTTTATTCTGTTGATATATTGAATGCTACAAATACAAAAATGACATCAATTACATATCTATTTGAAGCAAAGTAGATCCAACCTTCTCCCATGTTGCTCTTGTAATATGGTTTGGAGCAATTAGTCGGTCCCTCTTCATGATTTTCTCCATGACGTTCTTAAATTTAGTAGCGTGCGGATCTCTCATTCCTTCAATCGTTACTTTACATCTGAACACAACAGTGCATAATTCATGAAAATCGCCAGCCTTATGCCAGTAAATAGATCCTGACCTATATAGTCTTCAATTGATTTATAGTTTCCATTCTTATTGCTGTACCATTCATGAATTGTCGATCTGTAATTGGACATACTGGGTCATCTACAGTTTTTAACCGTTTAAATAGCCAGACTAGAAAGTCTAAAATTTTATTATTAATTAAACTTAAATTCTTCTGTGCAGTTTGAAATAACGTTTTGCTACAACCAATTGACAATATCATCATTCTACATAGATAATGTCTACAATATAATACCGTAATATGACATTAAAATCAAATAATTCTGTGAGGTTACACATTTGACTTCCACTTGACTGTCGAAATTGAAATCTATACATGCGCCTTGAGTGCTTAATTTTAGCAAGAGATACAATCTAAAATATTTAACTTTTGAATCGAACACTTTTCTATCGCCTAATCATCATAGAACATAATAAAACAATACGAAATAAACAAATCAGAAAGCAAGACAAAGTAGAAGAAAGACAATAAAAATAGAAAATATATATATAATTTTACTTATGAACGATTTTTAGATAAAAAGATAAAATTCTTTAAATATTTTACACTAATATGACGTAATCAATAAATGAAAAGGATTATACTTAGCTATAAACTTAATGTTTAAATTATTATTTAATTATTATTAAAATTCAATTACAATTACATATTTGCTTATATATAATGTTTGCTTGAATGGTTGCATATTGAATTAAATTAATAAAAAAAGATTAATTTATTGTATTCAATTACTATTTTATTTAAAATTTTAAGCAATGAAACAGCATTAAATTTCATTATTACAATTCAGTAACTAAATTTTTAAATAATAAAAGTAAACCTACAAATTGATAGTCTATAAAAGTATCACGATTGATTGGTGCTCGTATTTTAAAATCATCACAATTATAATTTAAAAAAAAAACAGCTCAACACATCTCAATATACCCTCTCCCATCACTTGTCTCCTTTCTTACAATTCATAGATTTCTTCCTTTAGATTATCTATCAATTTATTTATTTTTTAATTTCTGTTTATTTCATCTTAGCAATCTTTTCTAATGCAATTTTCCTACTTCTAAGACCAACAATCAACTTTCTCTTTTTATTTTCTTCAATAAATATTTTATTTTTTTATTTTTTAACTCTTCTTCACTTCCTAAATATTCTTTTTATTCTTATCTTTTTTTCTTCTTTAATTTTTTTTATGTCTAGTAAAGTAATACTTCAAACAAGTCTTAAAACTCTTAGTTCTAATTTTAAAAGCTACAGAATAGCAATTGCTCTGCCTAAACAAAATATTTGAAATAATCAATTCATGTGTTGTGCAAAAATTCAATAATAGTTAGAACATTTGAATTTATAGCAGCAATACTATTTCAAATAACTTTTGGCCAAAGGCTATTATTTAAATCAGCATTTGCATTAAAGTCTCATAGAAAAATTTGGTTTATTAATGATATTGCTATAATAATGTCACCCAGAAAGGAATAAAAACTTTTTTTAAATTTCTCTGAATTTAATGTTAAAATATATGCACTAATAAATGTCACAAGTAACATTATGCAAACCAAGTTTAACACCATTAGCCTTCCATTGTTTTATAGAGGAATTTCAAAAATATGAGATACTAAATTAGGTTTTATGGCAAAGTCAACACCATGCATTCTCCTTTCAATTGTTGATGCCATATGTGTATTCTAATTTCCTTCCTTCCTCTAGAAGTGACATTAAACTTATTTATATTGGCTCTAAATCTGACAGTACCTCAGCCATTAATACTGTCCTATATTCA
Source organism: Epiperipatus broadwayi (assembly GCA_028023455.1). Lineage (NCBI taxonomy): Eukaryota > Metazoa > Onychophora > Udeonychophora > Euonychophora > Peripatidae > Epiperipatus > Epiperipatus broadwayi. The sequence continues at coordinate 144,880 of JAQFVV010000883.1, read as the reverse complement.
GGCCTTAAAGAGTTTGTATGAAATAAAATGTACACATTCTAAGAATATATATTTAGATGAAAATTAGATTTATAAGGCTTAAATTTAATACTATTACTGTTTGCCTACTGTTTTAATAAACAAGTCACAAGACACGACAACTTAACTAAAATGTGAGACAACTTACTGATAGATATTTTCTATGTTACTTCTTTTCTATGATAGATGGGGATATCCCTAAGTAGGATTATCTAAATATGCAATCTTTCTCCAATGAAATAACTCAAATTCAATTATAATAATTCACTAGTTAGAGCAAAAATCACTACTAAGATCTGACAGTTTACAAAAGCTTCCCCATCATTGTTTTCTTAACCCTTAAGGGCTTGTGATAAAAAGAATTAGAAAAGAGGAATTGCCTGTAGTTAAAAGGTAAAACATGGATACATGAATATGTAATACCAATGACTATAGAAAGGTGGGTGATGATATAAATCTCATAACAACTTATGCTAATTTAAATAGACAGTAAAAAAAGGGGGAGGCCGAAAAATTTTGTACTATATACAGTATTTAACTTTAAAAAAGAAACATACTTCTCTATAGTGCATCAAGAGGTAATTGTTGGGTACTATTTGTTATTTCCAGTAGACCATTATATATGAATGTTATTTATTATATATCATCTCTTGGAACTCGTTAATAATCTGAGTATAGCATAGTGAATAACCATTTCTTAAGTACAACTCCAAACCAAACTTTAAATCATGAAAGATCTATTTCAAGAGATAAACAAACAAATAAAGTTATTTATTTGTATAATGCAAGCTAGAAATGTATCTTCTGGATTAAATTGCTGTATAATAAATTAAATAATGAATGTATAATTTATAATGTTTAGCTTTTTTCATGGTGAATAATGTCAATTTCAAACATATTTATTGTATTAATAACAATAACACTTTAATATCAAAGCCTATTTATAGCCTGCTCCAAAATAAATCCACTTCAAATTGTGGCTAATAATTTTATAAAACTTAGATTTATACAATATTATCTACAAAAACAAACATCAAATCTATGGAGATGATTACACAGTCTTATTTAAATTGGTAATAATTTATATTCATGAGGCAGAGTTAATTACTATTTAAACAGCATTCAAATTATAAAGCATTAAATAATATTTAATAATTGGAAGAAAAAATTTCCATGCACTAGTTCTGTTAATGTAATATTTCCTAGTATTATAGTCAAATCTCCAAAGCAAATGGAAATGGATTTATTTTTTATTTTTGAAAATTGATTTTGGTACTAGGAAGCATTATATTAATATAGCTAGTGTATGATCATTTATTGCTCCAAATATTATATAGTACTGAGCATTATATAATTTGAATGTTACTAATTTGATAATTGAGAGATCATTGGTAAAGTTATTAAAATAATGAAAATTGATTTTCTTTGTAATGTAAATTATAGCTGATTTGAATAAGGTAATGTGGATACAGAGACTTCAGACCACTCGAAGAAGTATGGAAAGATGCATGGTGGGAGTAACAAGAAGAGATCAAAAATGCAATATATGCATAAGAGAACAAACAGGGGTTACTGACTTCATTGAAAAAATTAAAAGTCTGGAATGGAATTGAGCTGGACATATTGCTAGAAAAGATGATAATAGATGGACAATTGAAATCTTAAACTGGATTTCAAGAGATTGTAAAAGATCCAGAAAGAGAACACATGTGAGATGGATAGATGAAATAAGAAAGTGTGCAGATGTGATGTGGAGAAGAGAAGCTAAAAATCAGAGAAGATGGATTGAACTTGGAGAGACCTTCATCCTGCAGTGGATTGATAATGTTTGATGATGTTGATGAATGTGAATGTATACATTGATATTTTAAATTTCATGTCTAAGTCTATTATCCATATAATATCATGGCTACAAATAAAAGATAGTTTATTTTAACTGCTTTATAGATTGACTTTATTTCAAGAGAGGGAATGCATTAACACAACTGAGGCATGAAATTTATTGCTCCAATTATTACAAATATGTATGCATAAATATTTCTCATATAAGACCATAAACTGGATTTCTAAATGTAAATATTTTATTTGGATTAAAGGATTTTGTTTAAAATATTTAAATGGTGGAGTAGAGCAGAGAGAGTTTAGTAGATATTAAGATCTGACGAAGACTGCTAGGAACAGTTGAAACTGTAATATTAATAAATAAATATATTTTGCTTCAAAGTGTAAAAAGAGTGGAATGTGATTATTATATGTTAAAATATTTATTTGTTGTTAATTAATTAATTCTAATATTTTTATACATTCTTACTACATATAGCTTGAAGCACCGATAGAAATCATTGCTTTAAACCATAAAAGTTAAGGCCTTTTCATTGTTTAAAGTGCTTATTTTTTCTTAAAAGAAGATATGAATTTCATTTTTTTGATGACTTTTCTCAATTTAAAAATTTTCTTTACTTATTTATTACTTTATTTTTATATCAGTTATTTTTAAATAGAATGGTCATAAAATGAGCTTCTGAATAGAAAATAAATACTAAAAATTTAGATTTTTGGCTGCATGCAAGTATTCATAAATAACAAATTAAATTATTTTGTATCCACTTGAATGAAAAGATGGGGAATAGAATAAATTGAGTTTTTACACTGCCTTGCAATCAATTGCATTGTTGGGAAGTAATATGTCTCCTATAAATAAATATAGAAAGATATTTCAAATATAGATGAAGATTTACATGAAATAGAAATTGTCATACAATTTAATAAAACTTTTCCTACTGAAATCTGTATATTTTCTGATCATTGCTTTGGTAGTATTGCTTAATAATCACAGAAATATAATTTTGAAAAGATACTTAATCCAAGAACAACTTAAGGGATCGCATATTATTTCACTTTAAGTTACAAGAATTTAATTTTCTGCAATCATAACTTTATCACGAACTTTTTCAAATAAATAAGTAAATGATAATTACTATTTTTTTATGAAACTAGAGATTATCTCTAGCCCAAATATAAACTTTAAATCTCAATTAAAAATTAATATATCTATCTTTATTTGTACATAAACACAGGGACTATCTCCTTTTCATTTCTTTTTTTTTATATATTTCTTTTTAAGATATATTTAAAACTTTCTCTTTACACATATATATTTTTAGCCTAAATCTAAAATTAATCCATCATATAAATACCAATCATCACCAAAAAAAAATTATATATTTCCAATGAAAAGCATATTTTTGTAATTAAAAGCACTCGGACTTCTACTGATAAATTTGCAACCCGTTTTAATTATAGTGATTTTTTTACTTTAATAAATGCCATTATGATCGAATATTTAAAAAGGGTATATCAAAAACTATATTACAGTCAAAATAGCATCACAAAGTTTTTATTATTATTATTAAAAAGATATATCCCAAAATTATATATTATTGTCAAAGTAATATTATGAAGCTTTTATTACTGTTATTATTACTATTTGAATACAAGTATAATGTATACCCTGAAATTAGATGTAATTGGAAGAGATTTGAACACAGACTTTCAAGATCCCTTTAATTATCTATTCCACCGTTACACATGGCCATATACATGTGAAAAAGATAAATGATCAATATACGCATTTCATGCTGAACCAGGATTCATCAGTTGTTCCAGAACATCATCTCCCATATATATATAATCAGTGCTCAGTTTATATTAAGATAGAAAATCTTCAACATTTAATTGACAGACTTTAATCTTTTATATTTTCCAACTCTTCAGCCATCTATATTATTGAAAATCTCAAGATGGAATGCTCAAAGCCCTTGTTGATGCCAATATTGTTGTCATACTTATATTGACTTTAAGGTACTCTGACCCATCATATGTAGAACCTTAATATGTCCATTTAAATACACAGAAAAGGGATGGGCAGAATTCAGGCTGAATCTGTAGTTATTCAAGTATTATAGATTCATCCTGAATTCTGTCTATCCCTCTTCTGTGTGTTAAATGGGCATAATCAGGGTTAGAGTAACTTAAAGTCAACATGAGCATGACTTTAATTTGGGTGTTCTATCATCAGATTTTAAATATGGATGGCTGAAGAGATGGAGAATGAAGAAGATTGAAATATAAACTGAGCACCAATTATATATATATATATGGGTGGGAAATAATGATTGGGACCTACTAATGAGTGCTGGTTTAGATCGTTTATCTTTTTCACATGTATGTGGTCATGTGTAAGGTTATATAAGTGGATAGCTGAAGGGAACTTGAAAGTCTGTATTTAAATTCCCTTCAATTATTGTTATTATTTTATATTATTTGAATTTTATACATTTGATGTTGATCACAGGATTACAAAATCTTAAGTCTAGATAATATTAAAACTTCTTTATTTGTGAATGTAGGAATTGTTTGTCATTCACATTTACATGGGAGTATTTTTTCTGGAATTAAATTATCATACTTGTTTATAAATAGCTATTAAGAAATATTTTTTGTATAAAATGATTTTTTAAAATAAATATATTTTTAGACAAAAAAAAATATTTGCTTATATTGCTTAAAAAATCTCTAACTTCATTGGCTTATTATTCCACTATCATGTTGATAAATGGATATTTAGTTACTCTTAACTAAAAGACCAGAATTGAAATACATTTCAATTCTTCACCATTTAACAATTAACAAGCTTGGCGAATAATACTTTCTGTGTTATTATTAAAGAGACCTTGCCCTAAAGTAGGCTATTTAATGACTGTTTTACCCTTTACCCAAATTAAAAGAAGTGCTGAGCTTTTCTGCTCAGAAGTCAAAGATATTAACTGTTACTGTTTACCATAATAACTGTTTACATAACTACTTAAATGTTATGTCATTAATTACAATTAATCACATAGCTTATTACTTGGGAGTTCATAAAAGTTAAAATTACCAGAAGTGTTAGAGCTGGCCAAAGATTCAGAGACTTTGAGCTTATGCGTTTGCAACTCTATCACTGCACTAGACATGATAATTAACTAAATTAAAGAGCTTGGTTCAAACCGGATAAAAACAAAAAAAAGTTTTTAAAAAAGTTATTGATTCTTAAATTTCTGAAATATTTTTAATATTAATTCAAATTTTCTAAGATTAATATAATAATTTCTGAGTTAATTTTCGGTGGAGAAGATACTAAGTAATGACTTACCTAAAAAAAATCTCTTATCTTATAAATATATTTGATCTAACGAGGATGGGCTTTTGTAAAATATATGTGAACTATTGTATAATATGAATTTAATAATTCTTTTTTTTTTCAGGCTTTCGTAGGAAAACAAGTTTATCTTAGCTAACTTCAACGGCATTTATAAAATCAAGCAAATATCATTACACTCTCCTTTTAACAAAAAAACAAAAAAATTGTAAAGCAAAAGATATTAACAAGGCTACGTATTTTATAGGTATATTATACCTATTTTGAACATTCCAAAATAATAATTTTAAACTTTAAAGAATTCGATTGCTTTTTAATCACAAATGGATAACTACAGTTTTATTTTGGATTCTAATCTTAGTGCTAATATTACAACTTCAATCATAAAAAATTTGTATATAGCAGGGCGTGGAAGTATCGATAATTATTTTGGGGTAGCAATTTTTATTTGCTTTGTACTCGGCTTTTTTGGAAATATTTTAAACTGTATTGTGTTTATTCGGCAAAAAAATAAATATACAACATTTAAATATATGCGAGTCTTGTCTTTTGTTTTTATTTTATGTACTCTTTCTCTTTTTTTCTTATCTTTAAACAAATGAGAAACTAACGTTCTCACAAATAGCTATATTCTGTCTTGGATTTATGCAAAGCTTGGTTATTTTATCTGCGATTCAGCTCATATATTATGTAATTTTATAAACGTTCTTATTGTAATGGAACGATTCTTTACCATATGTAAGCCTCAACAAGTGAGATATCTCAGATCATCAAGATTTGCTTTTCTTCTATGTTTCATTTTCTTCGTGTTTTCTTTTGCTTTTAATATTCCAGAATTGTTTATTCTTGATGTTAAAATTGATGCAGATAAATTGACTTATGAAATTATTGCTGACAGAGATTTTTTATTAGCTCAAGATCTTGTTATGTTTTGCAGCATGAGAATACTTTTGTGTTTGTATTTACCAACTATTTATGCTATGCATTGTACTTTATGGATTCTTATGACTTTTAGATTTTGGATGAAAAGAAATGTTAAAAAATATGCTAATAATTTTAATCCAGTTCTTCATCAAAAAGAAAAAGATTTACTCGCCTTGTGGTTAATTAATATCTTTTTATTTTATGTTAGTAATATAGCTATTACTGCAGCTACATTTATGACATTGCTTAATGATAGTTTAGCAGAAGATAATCAAACTTATATAGGAATCTCTAACTTTATATCTTTAATTACATATTCACTACCATTTTATCTTTATATACTAATAATAGCTTCAATTAGAAGATCTTTTATTAATATGTTTTTTTAAAAAAATGAACTCAAGAAATCTTTAGAACAACTATGCATATTTGAATACTGTTACTACTATCATTTAGAAATAGATACACTACAACAGTATATAAAGGTTAATATTACTAATGTTAAAAGTTAAGATTATTGCAGACGAAATATGTAATTCCTTACTCATTTAGAAATATCAATATGTTAATGTATAAATTTCATTTACTATAATAATTTATTATATGTAATTGCTTAAGATTTAAAAAGTATTTTGAGTATGGGAACTGTCTGCACTTAAATTATTTTATTAGAAACGTTGATCTACTGTATTTCAAGAGGATTTCAGTACAAGTGTTATTATTTGTCAAAATAGTTTTTAGACATAAACTCAAAATTTCAGTTAAAATATTAGAAGCAAATATCTCTCTCTATTCATGAAAATATTGAATTAAACGCACATATATGTACAGATATATATAATGTTAAACAAAGATTTTTACAGGTTGCAAATATAAGTGATATATTAATTGGGTCCATCTGTGTATGATTTGTGGTATTATAGTACTACAGTTTCTGCTGGTTGCACCTGCCATCAATTGGGTGATGTATGTTATTATAAAAAGCCATCATAGAGATGCTGTAAGCATTGATGTATAATCATATCACAGATTTGATTAATAGAAAACAAAACAAAAAATTTTAAACTTTAAAAGTGGAATACAAGGATAGTAGATAATAAAAACAATAATACTATGAATCACAGACTGATGAAGCTGAATAATGATATATATATATATAATGTTTTTAAATCTAGAAGAATTATATAAAAGTGACAATGTGAAATCTCTACATCTCTACTATGCTAGTAAATTATATTATGTAAATACTAATGGAAAATTATTCATTGTGTTGATGTGTATAGAATGTAATTATTCTATATGTGTAGAAAATGTATATCATGGCACCTGTGATTTATAACACAATCACAAATATATATCTGTATATGTGTGCATAATAATTATATATATATATTATGCAAACATACAGAAATGATGAATAAATAATGTAAACCATAAATAATTTTTTAAAATTAGTTTTAGCTTGTGAGTTTGGCTATAAATGTATAATAATAATAATAATAATAATAATAATAATAATAATAATAATAATAATAATAATAATAATAATAATAATAATAATAATAATAATAATAATAATAATAATAATAATAATAATAATAATAATAATAATAATAAAATAATAATAATAATAATAATAATAATAATAATAATAATAATAATAATAATAATAATAATAATAATAATAATAATAATAATAATAATAATAATAATAATAATAATAATAATAATAATAATAATAATAATAATAATAATAATAATAATAATAATAATAATAATAATAATAATAATAATAATAATAATAATAATAATAATAATAATAATAATAATAATAATAATAATAATAATAATAATAATAATAATAATAATAATAATAATAATAATAATAATAATAATAATAATAATAATAATAATAATAATAATAATAATAATAATAATAATAATAATAATAATAATAATAATAATAATAATAATAATAATAATAATAATAATAATAATAATAATAATAATAATAATAATAATAATAATAATAATAATAATAATAATAATTCAATTTATTCTATGAAATAAAACAAAGTACATCACAAATATTTAAAAACTCCAAACAAGAAAAATCTTGTGTGTGGAATTTACATGTAAAAATAAATTAAATAAAAATACAATCAAAAACTCAAAAGAACAGTTTAGGAAATAAATAAAATTAATTAAATAAATAAAATAAATGCCAAAATTAATACATACTACACAACCATTGACACAAATATTTTTTGAATGATATATAAGAAATATTATTCAGATCAATTGAACATTCATATACAAATTTATTAAACAACTTTGACCCAGAATAAACATATTGTCTTCTACTAGATTCCTTAAAAAATTTTGGTAAAGGTAATTGAAATTTATTAGAAAGACGAGTATTTAGAACATAAACTCTAGAATTCAGAAAAGGTTTAGCACAAAAAATATCAAAAATAACTCTATATTGATATAAGTGATAATATAATAATAATAATAATAATAATAATAATAATAATAATAATAATAGTAATAATAATAATAATAATAATATATATTAAAACGAAGATTTGCACAGGTTAAATATATAAAATACATATTTTGCGGGTTCATCCGTGTTAAAAACTTTTAATATTAATATACTGACATTTCGACTTGGTCACACAAGTCATCCACAGAGTTATAAAAGGTAGAAAGACGGTTGTAGAGGTGGTACAATCACTGATTTGAATAAAACGTTAAAATTCCACCAATAGCAAAAATGTTAAATTTAGGAATGTTTTTTAAAAAAATCTTTCCAAATAGGAGGAAGTTTGCATGTATCATCTCACTTATTGATACAATCTGGCCATTTAAGTATCTCAATGGCTTCTCTAATTTTGCACTGGTAGAGATTATCACATCTGAATATGATCCTGCTACTAGAAAAATCAATTTCATGACCTGAATCTATAGTATGGAGTGAGAGTGCTGATGATGATGAGTGTTGTTTGACTGCATTAGCATGCTCATCTCTCCTAACACTGATGCGATGATTACTCATACCTATATAAGAAGCTTTCCAATTTTTACATGAGATTTTTACATGGATCTGAGAGCACTGCACCTAGATCTTAGGATCTAATGCAACCCTCCAGCAACCACCTTTTATCTCCATTTAAAAACAAAACTATGATCCAAGGCTTCTCACTGACAAAGGCCAGAAGCCAGAAACTAGTCTGGGAATATTGTATGAGTAGGCACTAGATGGGGATTTTATGCACAAACCTTCTGGCATCCATTGATTACTCTTGCTTGGTGTGTGTGGTAATACATATAGTGAGTTTTGCCTGTTTTAACAACAGTTATACACAAGCATAAGAAGTGGTGGTCATGTGATGTTTATATATATTAGTCACTTTTTTTCATCATTCGAATTGATAAATTTTAGTTTTGCTGTATCATTTTATTTTTCTCTCTAATAAATTCATTATCAAAATGTTTATATTATAGATACATCTTCAAGATTTTTCATGCTCATTAAAGTTACATTTCAATATGTGATTGTTTCTATAATTATCTTTTTCATTCTTCCCAAATATATATGTTTTTATCAATTGATTTATCTGAACTAATTATATTATTATAGAAGATTTGCTTCCATCTAATCCATATTTTGAGTCAGTGAATTATTAAAAGACAGTTGAGATAAATGATTTTTTTTCACTTGAGTTTATATTGTTTATATCATATCAAAAAAGTTGGATAATTTATATTTATATTTGAGTTTAAATTAATAAAACATTTACTATAATTTCCCACAATGACTATCTGTTTTCTGTCATTATTTTTACATTTTCAATAGATTATTTTTTCACTAAAACCTTCATTACTTATTTTCTTCATTATAGCATTGTTTTAATATTTGAACAATGTTGAAATCATCTTTTTAATGCAATTAAGTGATTTTTTTTAAATATCCCCTTTTATAAACATTTTAATTGAAAATCCATAATACATACTGTTTCAGTTTTATCCAATAAAAAAAATATAAAAAAAAATTCTTTAGCATAAATGGCAATAAAACAGCTAGACCAGTACTGCCTTTAAACTTAATACATAAACAATATTTTGTTTATTTATGTGTCAAAAATGATCAATTACTGCAGTTTGTTCACAGAAAAAAATGTATGGATCTTCAATATATTTTATTTATCCATATTCTATGCTAACTACTAAAAAAATTTTTATAGACACACATTTTATAGTAACAATAAAATTTATTCAGTTTTTTAAAAAATCATTTTTATTCATTTAATAAAATAAAACCTTAAAGAAATAATGACATGTAATGTAAAACTGTGGGTAAAATAGCATTAATCTGAATACTTATGACTCAAAAACTTTTATACCAACAAAATTTCAGCTCTGATCTTTAAAAATACAAATTTATTTGAAAGAAAAAAACCTTTTAGTCTAAGCACATATAAATTAAAAAATCTAATTGCAATAAGATGCTAGTTTTTACTTCAAGGAAACACAGAATTTTGAATTTGAATTATGATCTTTTACATATATATATATGAATTTAAACAAAAACATTGTTTTCACAGGAGATTTTAAAAAAAATTTTAAATTGTTATTTTGTATTATCTTATTATTTTCACTGAAATAAAAATAATAAAACAACAACAACAAAAAAGATTTTTGAAAACGTATATAGAAAAATAGTAGTTGACATATAGTTAAGATCTCTTTAATAAAAATGATTCTATTTAAAAAAAAATGAAAACAAATATTTTTTTTACAAAACTTTCAACTTTTTTTCAAATGGAATAAGCAATGATATTTTATTACTTTATTAAACATTTCAAGGTTCCCGCTGTAATTAATTTTATGTTAAATATGGAGAGTTTAGTAAAAATTTATTTCAGTTATACACTATTATCTACAAGAAAAATCTATCAAGAATTTTATTCTAATACCAAAAACACTACTTAAGAATTAATTGTATAAAATCTCAATGGATTTATAATTTCTGCATTATCTAAATTCAAATATGTGAAGTCACATTGAAAATTTAAAGGAAATGAAACCATAAAATTAATATATCAAGGATTTTATCATCATAATCTGTATTAGAAAATTTCCATACAAAAAAAAACTTTCATTAACTTTTGCATAATAAAAGTATTTATAATCTAATTTCATGCAAACTTTCATGTAAGAATTTTGTCACTTAATTAATCCAATTTATTTATGAAACTTAAATGTATAATTTTATTAATTTTCTACTTATTAATTATATATATTTAATATTTGTGATATGTTCCTATATACATTTTAAACAAAATTGTAAAATAAGTATAAAATCAATGTTTTTCTATTGCTTAATGAATCTAATAATTCAGATATATTAATAATATCAAAATTGTTAAACCAGCATTTAGAAATAATAAGCATCTAAAAATATAACTTGATTAATTGTTTACTACACTGCTGTTTATATTTGAACAAATATGTCTGCAAACTTTATGCATGTTATTATTAGATATGAATTATAATTGCTATTAATTTTATTTTTAATACTAAAAATTTGATCTTTTCTCTTTATTTTTCATTTATTGTTTTTTAAATATTATATATAGTAATTAAATATTCTGCCCTTGTATCTTGTTTTACTTCATAGTTTATATTCTATAATTCTTTATTTTTATCATAGTCTTACATATCATTATATTTTTGATGGTTCTTGTATAACTCTATCAAGAAAAAAGATTAGCCAGAGAATTTTATATAAAATCAGTTAAAATTTTGGTAAATACTTTCATAGAGACTTTTAAAAATTGAATAAAATTTCAACAAATTTTATTGAACTTAACTATATTAAATCTCAATTTTAAAATATAATAACATGTTATTAAACTGAAAAAATCTCTGTATTGCCCTCTTATGAATATTACTTAAAACAAATGAAAGTTCTAAAAAGAATTTTTAAATTTAAAATATCAAAATATTCAATATTTTCTTGTCTTCTGTTCCATATCTAAAAAACTAAGTGACCTAATAAAAATATTATGTCCCATATAAATTAGACTGGTATAAATTAATTATATATCAAATTTCAAGCCATTCAATTGATGTTAAATTTATTAAACCTCAATTTTAAAATTTCATTTTAACTTAAATAAGATCAAAACTTTACAAACAAACATACCAACAAGCAAACTGATTTTCAAACTTCAATAAAATAATTTAAAAAAGAAATAAATTAATTAATCTTGTGTTTATAAATTCTTGTAAATTTAATAGTACATACTATAAACAATGGATTCAGTTTAACAAAAAAGAGACACCATTAATAAAGGATTGTACCTTCAGTTCTCCACATTGGTTGGATTTGAGCTTCCACAAAAGTATAGCAAGACAACTTTTCTTTTATATAGATCTATAAAGTTAATACAGCTTTCTATATCTAAAGTTCAGAGATTATAGAAACTGAACTTCTAATTGTATTTATTTAGATATACGGAAGCTCAGGCAAAATTTGGATATATAGAATGCTTTATATTGCTACTAATATTTTTATGTATGTATAAAGCATAAATGAAAAAAATGGATAGTGAGTAAAACATATGAAAGGGTACCCCAAAATAAGCAGAATTTTGTGATAAAAGAACATATATTTATTTTTAGGTATTACGAGTTGAATATCCTTCAAAGAACTATCTATTTGATGTAATGCATCAGTTTAAATGTGTTTTCACTTTTTGAAGTAGATCTAAAACTCTTGAAAAATGGTATCTTTTAATGCCTCCATTTTTTTTCACCACTTTCAAGTCCAGAAAACTTTTTTTAGGTATTTTTTACTCTGAGAAAGAAAAACCTTGTACAGAATTAGTGAATATAGCTGATAGATAAGCTGATTTATGCTGTTCTTAATTAAAAGTTGTTTCACACTCAAGGATTTATGTGCTTGCACATTATCACTGTGAAGCTTGCACTTTCCACTTTACACCAAATAGGGATATTTTCACTTTTATACACCAAGCAAATATTTTAGAATTTGTAGATAAAATATCTGACTATTATGAACAAATTGTGAGTGAACAATTATATTTGCATAAAAAAATAATCAGCATTGTTTTAATATTGGATTTGACTCATCATACTTTTTTGAGATGTGGTGCAATTGATACTTCCATTAAACCACTTGTAAATTTCTGTTTTCTTTAGAGAAGCTTACTTATAAGTTTTTTCAAGCATTATAACTGTTTTCTCTATCATTTTCCTTAAGAGAAAACAGAATTTCACATTGTTCCCACTTTTCAGCCCTCACAAAAATCACCAAAAATATATACCATGAAGCACTGCACCCTCACTTGATAGTCAGAAAATTGATGCAGGGGTTCCTGCAAAAGGCATCTACTAGAAGAAAAATATACTACAACATGCTTCACCTCCAGAGAATGAATCTGGATCTTTAGGTGCTCTTTTATATATTAATATTAACACATTCCTTTAAACATAAACTTTGATGTTAATGAAAATCTTTTTATGTTCATTGTCCAAATTAAACAATATATCTTCACCATAATTAGCAAGGATAGTTGGTCCTCTAAAATGCATTGTGAATCAAATATCTTATGTAACAAATAAGCAATTGTAATAAATTTCTTTGAGAAAAAAATAATTTGTTGACCTG